>JANRMT010062825.1:1608403-1638310 GCA_026402145.1 Polypterus bichir lapradei | reverse complement strand
ATAGATAGATAGATAGATAGATAGATAGATAGATAGATAGATAGATAGATAGATAGATAGATAGATAGATAGATAGATAGATACTTTATTAATCCCAAGGGGAAATTCACATAATCCAGTAATCCTACCATTTGAAAATGCATTATTGATAACAAAGACAGCAGTCTCAGTAGTCTATTTGGGATGATAAGCATCAGAGTCTAAGATATTAGAACCTTTAACTAACATTTAATGTACAATTAATAGGATGATAGGCGAATAATCGTTCACAATTATATTCTGGCCTGCAAAATTACTATTTAATGCAATACTGTCATTTTTACCTTCCCCTCCATCCATTGATTTTCAAAACCTCATCTCAGCATTGCAAGGCAGTGGAGCACCATGTTATTCTAAGTGTGTAAAGCAGGAACACCAGTCTATCACATGGTCCAGTCACTAACTCACACTCTTCTACACCAAAGGGGTTTGGAGACCCTAAATAACTCAACTGCGTGTCCTGGGGATGAATTATGAAACCCAGGAGAAGAATCCATGTGAACAAGGGGAGAATTTGCAGAAGTCTGTATCATCTCCCTGAAGCTGTGTGGCTGCAGCACTAAACACTTCACCAATATGCCGCCCATTATTTATTGAAGTTCTTTAATTAACTGATTTTTTATCCTGCGATTTAATAGTCACATGGACATAGCACAATTAATTTTTTATTTCTTAAATTGGCATACCAGCAGCTTCACTGTTGCCCCAGAAGTTGGTGGTGGTGACAGAACTGATACACTTGGTTACTTTTGGTCCATCAACTCAATCACTCATGGGTAATGCCGATGAAGATCAATTAATACTTACTGGAGGTCCCTGGCCTCCTGGCATACCAGGCACACCACGATCTCCTTGCATCCCTCTTGGTCCCGGGCTCCCTGGTGGCCCTTCAATTCCTGGTTGACCTCGACTTCCCTCTGAACCTCGATTTCCTGGCTCACCGGGATTGCCTGTCTGAACAGAAAGTCAACAAATACTTTGAGAACTCTGTGCAGCCGTGAACTCGTCTCTCACTGACTTGAATTATTTCATACAACCAACACCCAAAGAAATTTTCTTTTTATATCCTAAAGACGACAATTCAAATGTGGAATAATATAGGCAGTATAATAATCCATTCTTCAATCTGTTTATTTCCCAATTCTCCATTCAGTTTTTTAAGAATCCTTCCCAGGAGCAATGAGTACCATAGACAGACAATACAAAGTAACTCTAAAATCTGATTAAACACTAAATAAATACATCAGAGAGATTTACAAATTGTAAGCGGTGGTAGAACTGAAGTGGTAAAGGGCATTGAACAATTTGGATCTGGTGATTTTGAAGTGTTTTAGCAGAACGCATATTCTAAAACTAAAACCATTTTCATTTTAGTAGGGCATACTGTGAGGTGATGCGGCAAAGCCTCAGTAAGATATATTAGGATAAGGTTTTAAGTGTGGAGACAGTCAAGGAGATATGGGGCCAGTTTAGAAGTTTGTTACAAATAATGCAGGACAACTTCATCTCAAAATTTAAAAGCTGTAAGAAATTAAAGAAAACTCGCCGGTGGATAGATAAGGAGCTAAAAAACAGGATACAAAGTTAAAAAAACAGCTGCATAAGGTATATAAGACTACTCAAGTGTAAACTGTAGGACATATAACAGCAGGAAAGCAACAGTTAAAAAGAACATTAGGAAGGCTAAAAGACAGTGGGAGAGAAATATAAGGCAAAAGATGAATTCTGGGAGAGATTCTTTCAAAAATGTAATAGTAAAAGAAGAGTCAAGGAGGATGTGAAAGTGAAAAGTATCAGGCAGGGTAAAGCTGGAATATAAACAGTGAAGTGGCAAACGCTTTAACTTGCGCTTTATTGAAGCTTATACATGTGAAGAAGCTGATAACTTTCGAAAAGTAACAGGGACTTCTAAGGAGGTCATTTGGAAATTGTAGAGGGAGAAGTACTGCTTGGATTAAATAGGCTGAAATCGAACAAATCACCAGGATCAGAAAATATGTAACCTCAAGTACTTAAGGAAGCCAGTGAGTACAAATACCAAACCCCCCAAAAGTTGGGACACTTTCCAAAAATGCAATTTCTAAATTTGTTTATGTTTAACAAATAGAATTAAGTTTGTCGGTGAAAACACTGAAAGTTTTTTCTTTATCCTTGTTTCCTGTTAAATAAAGGTTCAAGTGAATTACCAAATTACAGATTTTAGTTTTTATTGCATTTTTAGAAAGTGTCCCAATTTTTTTTTTGGAAATTGGGTTTGTATAAACAAACCTTGGCACATATTTTCAAAAATCTCTGCACACTAAAGAAATCCGTAAAGGCTGCAGGCTACCAAATATTATCTTATAGTTTGAAAAGGATGATCGAGCTGATCCATGTAACTGTAGGCCAGTAAGTTTAATGTGCCTGTGCACGGGTAAAATAATGGGAGCAATTATTACGGAAAAGATCAAGCAGCACATATCTACATCAGAACAGTTGACATGAGTTCAGATGGTCGAGGTCATCTTTTACTAATATGCTGGAACTCTATGTGGAAGTAACAAAGTCATTTTTCTTGATTTTCAGAAGGTTTTTGATAATTTATCACATGATGCACATGATTCTGCGCCATACTTGTAATTTTTTTTTTTTTTTTTTACTGTATTGAGGAGCGGCACGGTGGCACAGTGGTAGCGCTGCTGCCTCGCAGTTAGGAGATCCGGGTTCGTTCCCGGGTCCTCCCTACGTGGAGTTTGCATGTTCTCCCTGTGTCTGCGTGTCCTCCGGGCACTCCGGTTTCCTCCCACAGTCCAAAGACATGCAGGTTAGGTGCATTGGCGATTCTAAATTGTGTGTGCGTGCCCTGTGGTGGGCTGGTGCCCTGCCCGGGGTTTGTTTCCTGCCTTGCGCCCTGTGTTGGCTGGGATTGGCTCCAGCAGACCCCTGTGACACTGTAGTTAGGATATAGCAGGTTGGATAATGGATGGATGGAGTTGTACTGAGTTTGGCTATGGATTTTAGGAATATCACAAGTATAAGCTGACATTACAAATTTGTATCTTAAATCTCTCTAAAATAAATCCACATTCTGTACATTTAGCATCTCTCACAATTTCTTTTTTCTTTATCTTTTTAATCAAAATGGCCTTCGTACTTACCTTATCACTAGTGGAGATGGCAACATCATGAGCAACTTCTTTTAGCAAAGATAAAAATTATGGATGGATGGAGGATTTGTTCTGTTCTGTGTATTGTATTGTACTGTATTGTATTGACCCCCTTCTTTTTGACACCCACTGCACGCCCAACCTACCTGGAAAGGGGTCTCTCTCTGAACTGCCTTTCCCGAGGTTTATTCTATTTTTTCCCTACAAGGGTTTTTTTTGGGAGTTATTCCTTGTCTTCTTGGGGAGTCAAGGCTGGGGCGCTGTCAAGAGGCAGGGCCTGTTAAAACCCATTGCGGCACTTCTTGTGTGATTTTGGGCTTTACAAAAATAAATTGTATTGTATTGTATTGTATGTGTTATAGATTAATGTTCAAAATCTAAAAGAAGTAGGAATTCAGGGTGTGCTCTATAGGTGGGGAGAAAATTGGCTCTAATAAAGGAAGCAGAGGGTTATGGTGAGGGGAACTTGTTTAGATGGTAAAAGTGATGTTCCTCAAGGATCAGTGCTGCGGACGCTGCTCTTTTTTAATATATGAACAATCCGGACAAGAAAATAAGCTGGTGAAATTTGCAGATGATACCTAACTAGATGGAAGGGCAGATAACTTAGAATCGTCTGTTACAGCGAGACTTGGGTAGCATGCAGGCTTGTTGATATTTCTGGCAGATAGATTTTAATATAACTAAATGAAGAAAATAGTATGTTAGATATGAATACAAAATGGGAGGTCTGAAACTGGAAAGTGCACCTTATGAGAAGGACCTGGGAGTCATAGAGGACTCATCGCTGTCTACATTCAGAAAGTGGACAAAAATCAATCCAGAAAGCTAATAGGATGTTAGGTTACAGATCAAGATGCATGGAGTACAAATCAAGGGAGGTAATGCTAAAGTTATATAACATGCTTTTGAGGCATCTCCTAGAGTACTGGGTGTGTAGTGGTGGCTCAATATTATAAAAAAGACATAGCAGCACTAGTGAAAGTCCAGCAAATAGTTATTAGACTGATTCTGGGACTAAGATGTATGAGAAATGACACTGAAGGAGTTGAACCTTTCCAGTTTAAGCAAATTGAGATTAAGAGGTGACATTAATGAAGTGTTTAAAATTATGAAGAGCATTAGTACAGTGGATGTCAGTTGTTACTTTAAAATAAATTTTATAACAAGTATACATGGGACATGGTTGGAAATTTATGAAGGACACATTTCACACAAATGTTAGAAGTTTATTTTTTCATGAAAAGTACCACAGACACGTAAAATAGATTACCAAGTAGTGTGGTGAAGAGTAGGACTTTAGGGGCCTACAGATCTCAATTTAGACGATCTTAGTAACCAGGATGAACAAACTGAATGGCCTGCTTTTCTAATATTCTAGTCTCATGTTTTATTAGCTTAATGACCCTATGAGCTACTGAACACTGGAACAACCTTGATGAAAACAGAGCACTCAGTCAAACAAGCTTGTCCATCCTGATCACCTAGATTGTCCAAAATAATATGTCAAGATCTAAAGGCTCTTAAAGACCTACTATCTATTACACTGCTTGGTCATTTATTTTCAGGTGTCTAAAGTGTGAAGAAAAACAAGAATTCAGTGATGACGCCTACAAGGAAAAATCTTACTAAGCTTCTTTCTATTTTAAGTCACATACAGCAGCAAGAAGTAATTCTGATTTATCTGTAAATGCATCCTTTTGACATTCACTTTGTCTCTGCGCACAGTGTGGTTCTGTCTTTACTCAGAGCAAATGTTACAAAATAAAAGGAAATAGTGGAACGGTATGCTTGTGGTAAAGGCTCCAGCATGATGGCACTGGGCTAAGAATGTTGTAGCAGGAAAACTACACAAGTGAAAATGCACAGCACTGGCAGTTGCTGCATTGGAATGATATAAAAGATACAGAAAATACGACAATTCAGAGAAAACAATGCTGTGTGAACCCTCTGAGTTGTGACATAACATTAACCTCTTACTTTAGTCAATGATATAAAAAGAAAAAGAAAAAAAACGGTCAGCCATAAATTCCATTTTTATGGCTGAGCTGTATTTTGGAGATTTTTTGTATTTACTTTGCTCATTATTTTCACAAAAATGACTGCATATTGTTAATTGCATTGTGTGCAAACCAAAAGCAAAATCAAAATTGAACTCATGCTTCTCCCAAAACTCAGAGCATAAATTCACAGAAATCCAGCAAAATGTGAAGATGAGATGTCACAGTTGGGAACTCTGAGTACTCCTATAGTACAAGAATGAAGCAAGTGCATCCTGGTGTAGGAAGATGGAAGCCGTTGGTGGGGGTAGTGAGATTGAAATATTAGATGGTACCAGAAAGAGAGAGAGAGAGAGACGGAGAGGCAATGCAGTGTGGGTAAAAGGCTACAAGATCTTCAGGCCACAAGGTGGCAGCACATGGACCCGGGCCACGTTTCATGTTTAATTCATGGAGATTCAGAGCCTTGATGATGATCAGCTATTATTACCTGACAGTTCCCAGGAAGACAAGTCATCCAGTTTATTAATGTCTGATTAAAAACCTATTTGTGAAACCACACTAAACCAGGATATACAAAGAAGCAGAGATCATGGCTCCAACCCAGCAATTACAGAATCCAATCATGAATGAAAAGAAAAAATATTTGACTCATGAAAGCAGAAAAATCGATAACAATCAGAGAGGTAGCGTAGATGACAGATGGAGCACTAGCATTTCAGCAAGCAATGACAAAAGGTTGACATTTAAAAAACAGAAATATTTGCTGCCCTTTGAATCTGGCTATACGATTTTGACGTACTCGCCATCCAGGGGAGATTCTGTGGCTTGACTGGAAATGACACAGCGAAGAGGATTCAAACCTCCTCAGGCACGAAATACAAATTGGCTTGGAGTACTGAGGACAATTGGAGGTGAACCCTCACTGGTAGAATGGAGAGATCTTGATAAGCAGAGACAGAGAAAGAGTGGGCTAGAGGTGAGAATATTCACTGAGTGGCCATTTTATTAGGTACACCTGCTTGTCAATACAAGCTGTCTGCTTCTCCAATCCGCCGCTCATATGGCTATGGCTCAGTATATACACCATGCAGGTTTGTTCGAGAGGTTTGTTCTTTAAGCAGATATTTTTACTGTCAGACATGCTGGTTTTAGTATTTCCTAAACAGCTGCTCTCCTGGGATTTTCACACATTCCAGTTTACAAAGGATGGTTTCAAAAAAACAAAAAACCTCCAGTGAGTGGCAGCTCTGTAGTAAAACACCCTGTTTAAGGAGAGAGCTCAATGAACGAATGGTGAGACTTGTTCAAGCTAACAGAAGGTCTACAAATACTAACAGCTCTTTCCAACAGTGGTGTGTGGAAACACATCCATCCATCCATCCATCCATCCATTATCCAACCCACTATATCCTAACACAGGGTCACAGGGGTCTGCTGGAGCCAATCCCAGCCAACACTGGGCACAAGGCAGAAACAAATCCCGGGCAGGCTGCCAGCTCAGCGCAGGGCGTGGAAACACATCTCTGAACATAAAATGTGCTAGACCTTGAAGTGGGTGGGCTACAGAAAGTAATGGATGACTACAAATGTCAGTTGATCTGACGAATCTCATTTTCTACGGTGACATGCTGATGATCGGCTCAGAATTAAAAGTAAATAATATGCAAGCATGAATTCATCTTGCCATCTTTCAAACCTACAGGCTTGTTGGTGGAACATATATTGAGTATGTCACAGGTGGCTGGGGGGGCTATGGGGAGCTTTGAAGCTCAGCCCTGTAGGGGCCCGTGGTCACCGCCAGGGGGCACCCCAATGGATATGGAGCCCTGGACCTCAGCACTTCCACCACACCCAGAAGTGCTGAGGGGAAGAGGATCGGGGACACCCGGAGTGCTTCTGGGAGCGCAGCCGGCACTCCCGCCACACTGGGGAGTGCCAGCGGAAGATTGTCTGGAGGCACCTGGAGCACATCCGGGTGATTATAAAAGGGACCGCCTCCCTCCATTCGATGGCTGGAGTCGGGAGGTTGAGAGACGAGGTCTTGGAGGAGGCAAGGAGGCGGCCTGAAGAGAAAGAGGCCTAGTGTGAGAAAGGCCTGGACTTTTGGGGACTTTGGGGTTGTGTGGCATTTGTAAATATTAAGACTTGTAAATAAACATATGGTGGTGCTTAATACGATGTCTGCCTGTCTGAGTCTGTGTAGTACAGTGTACTGTCCTCTGTGACTGGACTTTTTCAGACATATACCTTCACACTTTCATATATAGTAGGAAATCTGGTTGGAAAAGGAATCATTTCCTGTAGATGGTGGTATGAGAAAAGGGCAGCGCTATACAGTATAAGATCCAGAACTCTAAAGACTGACAAGAGCAATGACGATCACCATGCTAGTGCAAACAGATGGTTACAACCTATGTCTGATGTGTGTTTGGGCAGTAGGCAAAGAGGACCAGCACAGAAGGGAAAGACATGTAACCTGGACAGAAACATCATGTCATAGTTCATCTGAGAAGTTGGGAAAGCAGATGAGACAGCTGTTAATATGATTTTGTGACCCTCTACCAAAGGGAAGTGTTGACCCTTTAAAGCTGGTCCTTTAAAACTGGTCTTTGAGGCTTTCAGAAGGCTCACTGGTGCAAGAGCACTAATGGTCATTAGAGGAGGCTGTAACCTCTTGTCCATGTTGCAAAAATAAGACCTGTTATGTTTTAGCCATGGTTTCTCCTCTGGCTTATATATATTCAGTTTAAATGTCTTTTTAATTTTAAAGCATGTTGCACCTGTCTATATCAGTTCTGTTAATTTTGTTCTATGTATGTATCAGGTAGTCATCTTATGCAATGCATTGTTTTTATGATGTGAACTATCCCTTTAATTGTGCTTTTGTTCCATCTTCTTTGTGGGTGGCTCTCATAAAGTCACTCTTGATGAGAACTCCCCAAGGCCATATTTTAAATGAGGGAAGAGGAGTCAGGAGCTTTTTGTTGAAATTTGCTGCAGAATATTCAGGTATTGCTTTTGATTTGGATTTGGATTTACTGGTTACTGACTATTCTCTGCTCTGTTTCTTGGTTTTATCTGAAAGAGTTGGCAATTCCTATTTGCTTTTGTTTAAATATTTTTGTTATTTTTTCATTTAATAAATGTATCATTTTTTCTTTAATAAATATTTCACTTATAAAAGTTTAGTGTTTTGATTCCTCAATACAAGCAAGAGTTTTCATGGTTCTCCTTCAATTTTTAAGAGCATTTTTTAACTTTTAAAACATTTGCCACATTTAGGGGCCTAGTCAGGCTGAAGCCTGCTGTTTGAGGTTGGGGACTGGCTGAATTGGGGTGAGACTGTTCTGGATAAGCCAGTGGAGGTTTTTTGGCCTCATTTTCATGGCTCATCTGAAGGCCTCACTGTATCGTAACTCATTTGTGGCAAATTCCTGGCCACAGAAATCATTCCTGGTTTTGGTGTGCAGTGAGACAAGGACGAGTTTTAAAGATGCCTCACAGATGGGGGGCTAAACAAGTGGTGAATCGTGAGGAGATAAAAGACACTCAACCTGTGTCAGTAACAGAGGGAAAGAGAGGTGGTGATGCTTGTCTTCCTTGTCTGTTTATTTATATTTGTTAATTACTCCCATGTGCTTTTCATTACATATTAATTTATCACAGAGTCTCACCCATCTGGTAGTGGTTTGTTAGGGGCAAAGGGTGGCATAAAACAAGTAAAGTGCCCTCCAAGGACAGATCGAAAAGTCCACCTCTGCATGCCACAATAGGAAGAAAACCTCTGACTGAACTTTTCCCCAACTTATCTTAAGCAAATTAAATCATTAAGATGCTATATATTAGCCTGGGTTCCTTCCCTGGCTGGGGTTCAAATGCTTGTTTTGTGTCTTTGTTGTACATTTTTGATTTATTTGTGTGTCTTTCATGTGTGATTCGCAATATCCTTTACATTTTATGGATCTGTATCTAAGCCTTTGTTATGTTCCTTGTGTTTTATGGGTGGTCCCCAAGAGGCAGGGCCCTCTACCCTATAAATCTGAAGCGTTTCCCATAGTTCCTGGTGGTTCATTGTGAATGTGCTTTGGAGTTGGTGAGTTTACTTGTGTTTGGCTGGGCTTGGTGCTTTTTTGATATTATTGAAATTTTTTATCTTCTCCTCTGTTTTTTTGACCACTCTTTACATTCTGTATTGGGACATTGTTTGCTTTTGGATTTGTCTTTAACAGACATCGTATGCCTTTTAACCTCTTTGGAGCTTCACAGTATTACAGGCCATTTTTTTTTGTAAAAATAAATCTTTATATATATATATATAAAGATTCCACTATTTGCTCTTATTACTAGCTGGGGTTTTGCAGTATTATGTAGTGGGCATTTTTGGACTATGTGCTTTGGGTCTCTAGTGCTTGGGATTTGCAGTCATAACAAAAGACACAAAAATAGCTATGCCTGTGACACAAGTTTAAGAAATACAAACAAACAAATGTGATTTAGTAGATTAAAAAAAAAATCACTCATTAACTCATTTTTCTTAGGCTTTCATTGAAGTCTTAGAAGGCCTAGACATTTCCCTACCACTATAAACAACATTTTGTGCAATATGTTGTCGGTCTGAATAGGCAGCAGGAGCTTTATGTAATTAGCTTGTGAGAAGAATGAACAACATGTGCTGCAGCTTAGATTTCTAGCGTTAGTGCAATAAGTGAGAGTTTCTAAAGGCAGAGTTGTACTGAGCTGCGGTGGGCTGGCACCCTGCCCGGGGTTTGTTTCCTGCCTTGCGCCCTGTGTTGGCTGGGATTGGCTCCAGCGGACTCCCGTGACCCTGTGGTTAGGATATAGCAGGTTGGATGGATGGATGGATGGAGTTGTACTGAGTTTGGCTATGGATTTTAGGAATATCACAAGTATAAGCTGACATTACAAATTTGTATCTTAAATCTCTCTTAAATAAATCCACATACTGTACATTTAGCGTCTCTCACAATTTTTGTGTTTCTTTTTTCTTCATCTTTTTAATCAAAATGGCCTTCATACTTACCTTATCACTAGTGGAGATGGCAACATCATGAGCAACTTCTTTTAGCAAAGATAACAATTAAAATAATTTTGTAACTGACTAAATTATTCAATGAGTATTAACAAAGAAAACTTGGATTAGAAGTGGGAAACGTGACCTCAAGATGACGTGTTTAGTTCAGTAAACGTACTGAACCACTAGTGCCTGTTTACTTTTGCTTGAGTAACAAAATCTTACTTACTGATCCCTTAGGTCCGGCTTCTCCTGGATCTCCCTATAAGACAAAAAGTGAATTTTGAGTAGTTAATGGGAGTTGGAAAGTTGTTTCAGAAATATTTTTAGTTATTCACCATAAGTAAGTTACAGGATTAGGGTTTGTATCAAGTTTATAAACAGAGTATTTTACCCAACTCGAATACTAAGAGTTTGCAATTCATTCTTGATTTGGAGCTAAAATTTGTAGTCGGATAAATTCAATTATCAGGAGCAGTTTTAATCATCTCAAATGAATTTTTAAACTCATGTTTTTTCTCTCCTTGAAGGACTAAGAGATAGTCATTCATGCCTTTATCACCTCCCAACTGGATTTTTGCAATGCACTTTACTTGGGAGGTAAAGAGTCTGCCTTATGTCGGCTACAGTTAGTGCAGAATGCAGCTTCTAGGATGCTGCCTGCTACTACTGATGCATTCCATTTGAACTGGTAAGTCAGAATTTTCAAGTTTCTGGTAGGAAGTTTTAACTAGAGCATCCCTACAAGTTGGATTTACTACTTAGAACGTCAGAAGAGCCTCACCATCCCTGACCTCAAAATTCAAGATGGCTGCACCGCAGATCAACAGAAGTGAAAGGTGTAGTAATTATAATATTTATTAGCACTTCTCTCTGTTGGTGTCCATTAAATCAGTTGTACAAACAGTACTGTCTAACCTCTATCTCTGGACATGTTGCTATGGTGTTTGATAGCACAACACACCTTGTAATGCATTGTTCAGTAGTTACAGTAACTGCATTCCAAAAGAACAAACACAACAAACGTTTTCCTGGAGGCGTCTGTACTGGTTTTCTGAATGTTTTCCTGGAACACGGTCAACTCATGTACAATGTCACTCTTAGCTCCAACATTTGACTTCCAAGGTAAACATAATCCTTATATATAATTTGATACTATCCGTATGTATGATGTTCGCATCAATACCCTGTATGTATGGTGTTTGCGTCAATACCTTGACTCAATACGAGTTAGAACTATGCAATGGGACTCTGCCTCTGTAGTTAGAACATAATGTGGCAAGCATGGATGCAGTACTGCATGATTGGCTAAGAATGTTCGAATGCTTCAGTGACGCCGCTGGATGGCCGAATATAGTAAGTCGGTGTTGGTTCGAGCAGATAACAGTAAGTTCGATTGCTTTTTGGAACGTTGGTTTGGTGGGGCATACTTTTCAGGACTAACATCGTCGACCGACTTAAACCCTTTGATAGCTCCGGAACCGTAAGTAATTTAGAACGTATCGCCATTTACTTGGTACGTCGAAATCTATTTTTGGGCAGTTCGGTTTTGGCATCCGTCCTTCTGACATCTATTGGCAAACTGAGTAATGGCTGGGTATTAACAATGGTCATTGTTTAAATTTTAGCCGATCTCAGATCTAAAATGACCACGTCAACGTAATTATTACTCCGACTCTGATTAGAGTCGTAAAATATGGTTTGTTTTGAAAATTTGTTTGCTGGAAAAAATCAAATGAGGTGCGCCGAAGAGCTGAGTTCACGTCTCGCAGCCCTGTTAAACAGGCAGCTCTTTATTACATCAACCGAAAAGGTCTATTTTAAGCACAAATCAGTGCCATTATAACAAAAGCATTTCAAAGACTTAAAAAAACAAATAATTCTTTGCAGAGAAAATATGGATTTCCTAAACGTGGAATCTGTAGCCCGATTCGATCGGGCTCCCAGTCGCTAGTGCAGGATAAGAAGAGGCCAATCTTAGCCGTGTTCCATTGGCTTCCTGTGAAATACAGAATTTAACTCCCCGGCCATCAGACCTTACTTTATTCTCTGTTAATTAGTATTGCCTAATTTTATTTTTTTTCTTTCCTAATCCTGTAAAGCACTTTGATCTAAATCATTTGTATTAAAACGTGCTATATAAATAAATATTTTTGTTGTTGTTGTTGTTAACTTATGGTTTTGCTCTTGATTTACAAGCCTCTGCATGGTCTGCATCCCTGTTATCTGACAGAGTTACACTGTCCAGCATCAACCTCAAAGTCTTTAAGGTTTTCATGACAATCTCTTCTGACTATTCATCTTTTTTGTTTGATATTAACTGTACTTTTTCAGTAGCCATCCCGTGGCTTCAGAACAGTTGACCTCTGTTTATTAGGACTGCTAGTTCTGTTAATGCCTTTAAGGCCCAGCTGAAGTCCTATTTGTTTTCCAAGGCCTTTATGGGTTTTTGAGCCCTTCCTCTTTTATTAATAAATGTAACTTATTTGCATATATTGTGATTATTTTACCTTCACTTACTTTTAATTGTATTTCTAGATTGCTATATACTATGATGATGTACAACACTTTGGTTCAACTCAGGTTATTTAAAGGTGCTATCAAAATAAACTGACATTAACTCAGGAGTCCTAGGGTTAGGATTCTATCAAGGTTATGAATGGTATAACATTGTAGTACCCAATAATACTTACATCATCTCCCTTGTCTCCAGCATTACCCTCCGCACCAGGATCACCCTAAAATAAGCAAAAGACAAAACGATCAAAACAATACATTATAAAAAAAAAATAAACAATCAACTCCAAATAGCAGAACAATAAAGTATTGAATAAAGATACCTGTTCTCCTTTGGGGCCAGTCAAACCAACAGCACCCTGCAAATGTATAAGAGTCACCAATCATTGTAAGTAGATGCATGTTAAATAATTATTAATTAATCAGATACGCAATTAATTATCAGGCAAAATGAGTTGCTTGGTGTCAAACGCAATCCTCATGTTGGGACCCGAGTGTGCAACTGTGTGATTACATGTCCAACTCAATACCCACTAGAAAATGTGAACAAAGTTAAAAGCATTGTTTTTAAATAGGAAAAATAATGAACATGGTACACTTCATGGGAAAGAATGAATGTAGCTTTATTTTTTGACATGCTACATTAGTAAAGTTTTAGACAGTTGATGATCTTCTCTGAACAACAGTAAATGGTGC
This sequence comes from Polypterus bichir lapradei, assembly GCA_026402145.1. Taxonomy (NCBI): domain Eukaryota; kingdom Metazoa; phylum Chordata; class Cladistia; order Polypteriformes; family Polypteridae; genus Polypterus; species Polypterus bichir. The sequence continues at coordinate 1,624,877 of JANRMT010062825.1, read as the reverse complement.
ATGTGTCCAAAGTACAGAGAGATGAAGTAGACCAGCGGACATCTTCTGTTGTGAGAAATGGGAATGTTATGACTGAGAATTGAGAGTCTGTGATGTGATCAAGAATGGCTGTCGACTGCTACCTTAAACACTCTTCTGCCGTCTCCCCGACACTAAATAAACAGATTTTGCACCATAACTCCAGAAACTGACTTTCATTGGATAAATAATATAACATGTAAAACAGTAACATGCAGACAGTAAATATGTCAGTAAAAGCTGACAAGTTGTGTCCGCTGTGTGCATGTCCATAGCTTTCCCTTGCATTGAACCAGCTCCCTTTCCAGAATAAAAGAAATACTTCACCCAAAAGTTATTTTTATATATATTAATTACTCCATGCAAATTATAGTGATGGCCAACAAAAAAAAAATAATCTGATGTTTTCTTGTAGAGCAGAGATAACAAAAATCTGCGATAGAATAGGCTTCTATGGTGATCAACACTGCACAACAGCAAACAACGTCCACAAATCTCACGTGACTTATACTGAATAATCCACAAGTCAAACCATCCTGTCGTATGCGCACAGCATCCCAAACACATGTATATTTCCTAAAATATTTCTTACTAAAATTAAATGCATTCAGATGAGATTGAGCATTTGAATTGTATGTGAGAAGGGACCAAAGTCACAGGCTTTGCTAAATAAAGTGCCATTATGACAACAAGCAACAATCGCTGGGAAAAGCTGATAAATCATATGGCATGATGCTTATTATAGAGTCATTATGAAATGCACAGATTTATATCATACAAGCATTTGGAGAGCTTTTACTGTGCTGTGTTCTATAAAGTTTCAACAACACTTTGAGAGACTTCTGTAAAGTCCAGAACTTGTAGGGATTGTCTCCCTGTAGCTAAGCAGATGTACTTGACCAGCAAGATCGTTCCATTTGAACCCTGACAAACAGGTAAGTTAAAAGCAACTAATTGACCTCACGTGCATATAAGGGGTTTATAGGTTTTATTTAGCTGACAACTTTATCCAAGACAACTTAGAAGATCAATCAGAGTACAAGGGAGTCAAGTGACTTAATAAGCGTTACACAGTGAGTCAGCGGTGAGAATTGAAATGGCAACCCTATGGTTTACATCTCAGTATTTTGGCCCCTCGACACACTGCCAGCTATGAATCTATTTGGGATGTTGGTAGAAAATGAGTGCCGACCCAGATAGGGGCAAGAGATGCAAAAATCAGGTGACACGGTAATTGAAACCAAATCCCAAAACCGTGAGGAAGTACTCTACCCTAATTTTCCTTATTCCTGTGGTACAGCTTGAAAGATTTAAATGAGCACTAGCAGCTCCAACATGTGTCCAGCAGATGGCAACCTTGATTTGAGAGACAAAGTAAGGGAACATTTTAAAAGGAAGCAGACGACCACGTCACATAACTCAGCACAGAGTCGGGTTGTCTTGCCTTTGAATGAATCAAATGTTGCTTTAGTGTTCTACTGTACCGCCAGGCTGACTTGACCACAAAAGCCACAGTTAGGTAAACCTGTGCATGAATGTCAGCAATTACAAGCTTCTTTCTTTAAACCTTTCTGTACTGGCCACTTGTGATTTTTGCTGCTGCATTAATCCTTATCTATTCTTTAGATTTCTATAATAATAAATAATAATACATTTTATTTATATAGCGCTTTATATTTAACAATCTCAAAGTGCTACAAAATAAGAATAAATTAACAAACAAGATAATCTATAAAAAATAATTTAACAAAATGCCTTTCTAAAAAGATACGTTTTTAGGTTTTGTTTAAAAGCATTAGTCGACTGTGGGGCTCTCAGGTAATCAGGGAGAGAATTCCACAGCCTCGGTGCCACCAAAGAAAAGGCCCTATCACCCATACTGCTAAGCTTAGGTCTGGGAACTTGAAGAATGTTAGTAAGTACAGAGCGGAGGGTGCGTGAGAAGTATGAGGGATAAGGAGTTCCTGTAAATAGAGGGGAGCGGATCCATAGATGCACTGATGGGTAAGGAGGGAAACCTTGTACTCTATTCTAAGTGGCACAGGGAGCCAGTGAAGGGTTTTCAAGATAGGAGTGATGTGGCTATGCTTTCGCACCCTCATCAGGATCCTGGCAGTGCTGTTCTGAATGTACTGGAGTCTCTGGATACTCTTGCCAGGAATCCCAATGAGGAGCGCATTACAGCAATCCAGCCTGGACGAGACAAAGGCATGGACAAGCCTCTCTGCATCTGCCAGGGTAAGTGCTGGACGAAGTTTAGCAATGTCCCTGAGATGGTAAAAAGATGACTTACAGAGATGTTTAATGTGGGTGTCAAAAGTGAGTTGAGAGTCCATTTTAACACCCCAGATTGGTAACAAATGTAGAAAGAGGAATGTTTTGACCAGAGAAAGTGATACTGGTGATGGTTGAAGAATGAAGATGGTGTGGTGTGCCAACTAAAATGGCTTCGGTTTTAGATCTGCTCAGCTGAAGGAAGTTGAGCCTCATCCATGCCTCTATTTCCTCCAAACAAATAATCAGTGTAGATGTTGGCAGAGGAGCAGTAGAGGAGGTGGGGTTAGTCCTAAGATAAAGCTGAGTGTCATCGGCATAGCAATGACAACATAGACCATGTCTGCAAATGGCACTTCCAAGGGGGAGCATGTAAATGTTGAAAAGGATGGGGCCTAACACAGAGCCCTGTGGAACACCACAGATAACATTATTATTTCTACCCTTCTTATAATGGCTAACATTCCAGAGCAAGACCCTATCCCTGGAGCAATAGACAGAAGGTGCCAAATGGTGGCTGTGTTCACTCTCTCATTCAGACCAAGTCAATTTAGAAATGGCAATCAACCTGGAAGAACGTTTACATGAACAGTGAGAAGTCAAGCAAAATGACACCTTTTATTGGCTAACTAAAAAAGATTACAACATGCAAGCTTTCGAGGCAACTCAAAATTACATCTTGCCTGAAGAAGGGGCCTGAGTTGCCTCAAACACTTGCATATTGTAATCTTTTTAGTTAACCAATAAAAAGGTGTCATTTTGCTTGACTTTTCACTACATTCATAATGGCTAACACGGTACAACACCCTAGTACTGTGAACAGTGAGAGAAAAGCATACTCAACAGACAAGGCACTCCAAACTAAAGGCCACTGATTTTTTTTGAACAGTTCTGACCCCCTTTCTAAAGGCCTTGTTCCACTCTTGCACAGAGCCAAACTCAAGTTGCCCCAAACCTGATGTTTTCTGTCGCTTCCCTGTAAGCTCCTAAAATATCACCCAGCTTCCTTCCACTTTTGAAACAGAGCTGCCTCATTTATAGATATTGGATTCTAGTTTTAAAAATCCATCGCAGCAAGTAAACAACATGTGGTTTCCTTTCACATCAATAATAATGACAAGTTACGGCCATATATCAGATTTTTTCCCTTTCACCATTAGCAGACCTTAATTCAGCTGACTCCGTCGACACACAGGTTCTTGACAGAGCCATTTTCCTTTGTGTGCAGTAGGTCAGCCTGATGCTTAAACAAAAAGTTTTATGTAGCGTTTTTCAAAAGTGAGTGGCATTCCAAGGCTCTTCCTAAGTCCGTTATTTGGACAAAGTGAGCTCTGTCAGGACGTGAGTCTCCCTCAATGTGATACAGTGAGTTAGCAAAAGGAACTGAATCAGCAAAGTTATGTTCCGCGGACCAACTTTCAGCCACTTGGCCAGGCTATTTATAAGAATCCATCCATCCACCCTTTCATCCACCCATCCATTATCTAAACCCGCTTATCCAGACCAGGGTCATGGGGAAGCTGGAGCCCATCCCAGCAAACATTGGGTGCAATACATGAACAATACCTAGACAGAGTGCCAACATTCTTCAGGGTAAACACATCCACACACAAACACACACTTAAATGACTTGCTATAGTATCCAAGCATAGTGAACATCAGTCAAATGTCCCTACAGCATCAAGTTTTCAGTCTTTGTACAAATGGTGCACTTGCCTACAATATAAATGGATTTGAATAAGTTTTTGTGCTTTATAGTACTAAACTTTAACCAATAAATCTCAAAACATAGCAATCTTCTAGACCAGGGGTGGGCAATGTCGGTCCCGGAGGGCCGTAGTGGCTGCATGTTTTTGTTCCAACCCAATTTCTTTATGAGAAGTTAATTATTGCTGATGAAGTACGTGTTGCTCAAGTGACATTTTGATGCTTCATTTTAGTGGTCTCGCTTGTTAAGGTTCCCCACCCTTAATTGCTTATTTGTCTTAAACAGCTGCATTCACTGTTTTAATGGCTCCTTATTAACAATAAAATGTAAATGACAAAAGAGCCAGCAGTTCTCCATCTAACTTGTTTCCATTTACACCTCTGTGGATTCATCATGCACTGTTTGACTTAATAAAACACTTAATAAAAAATGTGACAGACTGAAAATGATCCGTTTCAGCCTTCAAATCATTTGGATGACATCCTTGGAAAGAATAAAATCTACAATATAAGAACCTAACATTGCAGACTAATAAGCCATAAAATGAAATAAGGTTTGAAACTGGCAAGGATTGGTTTCTAATTAAGTAGCTGGGTTGGAACGAAAATCTGCACCCACTGCGGCCCTCCTGGACCGACGCTACCCATCCCTGTTCAAGACCAAATGCCACCCAAAGGCACGTCATGAGTACGGTATCATGATTTCATTACTCGTCTAGTTAGATGACTTGCAGGTAAAGTGACCAACTCAGAGTTAGACAGTGAATCAGTACTTTTAGCCGGTGAAAGTAAAATGGCTACTGTAGACGGGTCGGCATCCCTGGGAAGGTGAACTTTGTTCTTTTACCTGAGCAGGAGGTCGATATATTGGAACGGACTCTGCCAGTGTGACAGAATACCCAGCAGAAATGATTGGGAGTGTCTAACTCATCCACAGTGGGGGCATTCCAGGTGCGATGGTTAGCGTTCCCTTTCCAGGTTGGGAGGCCAGGGTGTGTGAAGAACACAAGGAAGCCTACTGTGCTCATGCTGCTTCCGTGTACCTTTGGGGGCAATATCCCGTCTGGAAAAATCTCCATTTGGATAACCAGAATATCTATCCTGATATTCAATATTAATGATTACGTTTCAACTAAAATAAAGGAAAAGATAGTGTAGACTGAAAAAAGGCAAGATGAGAGACTATGCAGAATCTACCCTAAGTCACAGAAAAAATGCTAAATTAGTTAATATCTGATAACATCCTCACACTCCATCCAGTCAGGAGAACAAGCAAGAGTCGTTTACAATCTGTCCTGACAACTTGGCTATAAAAAAGTTCACCATAAGGTACACTCAGGAAATATCCATACAGAGCTAAGTCTAGAATCTCCAATTAATTTAATATGTAGATTATTTTTGGGGGACGGGGGGGGGGGGCTCCAAGGATCAGTGCTGGGCCCTCTCCTCTCCCTGTAGACTTCCTCACTAGGCCTTATCATTCAGTTCCATAGTTACTTTTATCAGCTGTTCCTGTCACTTAGTATTTGCTAGAATCTCTGCATGTCTCACTGCAACCTGGACGAAAGAACACCATCTTCAGCTCAACCTGGCAAAGACAGATCTTCTTGTTATCCCAGGTCATCCATCTATTCAGCAGCTCAACTCATTATTGCTAACTCCTGCCACCACTGGGTGGTGATCGATGACCAGCAGTCCTTCACTGTCCAATGTCACAACAGTCTCTCAGTCTTGCAGATTCACTCTCCACAAGATCAGACCGTATCTGACATAGTATGCAGCAGAACACTTGGTCAAGACATTGGTTTTGTCATTTCTGGACAACTACAACTCTCTAATGCGAGGATTATCTACATTTGTTATGAAGACGCTGCAGATGATGCAAAATGGAGCAGCATGTCTGGTGTGCAACCAGAGAAGGTGGGCACATGTTTCTCATCTATTCAGATCACTACATTGGCTCCCTGTAGCAACAAGTATTAAGTTTAAATCAGTGATACTTGCCTATAGAGTAGTCAGTGGATCAGCAGCTGTATATAAGGGGATGATCCTTCTCATCCATTTAAGTATCCTGTGATGAAAAGCATTTGATGATCCCACCTTTGCTTGCCATCAAATCTCATTTCACATGTAGCTCCTTGCTGATGGGATGAGCTGCCCACCTTCATTCGAAATTCTGATTCCCTCAATGTGTTTAAGAAGCGTTTGAAGACTCTCTTGTTTGTTGAATTCCGTTATGATATTAGTTGTTAGTTTTTGTAACATAGAAGCTGTAACTTGGCTGTATTTTGTTTACTTGTGGTGATTAATTTTATAACTTTGTCCTGTAATTCTTGTTCCCAAACTGTCCACCAGGCTGATATTTACTCGATTATGTTGACCTCAATTTGTAAGTCACTTTGGAAAAAAGTGCTTACTAACTAAATAAAAATAAAAGTAAATGTGCGTCTTTGGGGTGTGGGAGGAAGGTTGGAGTTTATGGAGAGAAATGGCACAATGACATGGGGAGAAGAATGACTTCTGCGGGGGATTTGAACTAATGATGCTAGAACCATCAGTAGGCTAACCACTGTGCCATTATCAAACCTCATGTCTGATATTTAAAACTAATTAATGTTTGATATGGTCTAACCAAAGCCACTAACACAGCTGGTAACACTCTAATATTTAGTTTTACTGCCAGATTAATGTAAGGCTTAATTAGTATTGTACAGTGTGGTATGGTGTGTGAAGAAGATAACAGTATGTGTGTGAAGAAGATAACAGTATAGCTGAATTCCTTGAGGCCACTCCAATCTGTTCTAGGCTTCAGTTCTTTCTTTTGTAACTCCATTTTGGACTACCAGGTAGAATGAACACAGACAGTCTGCATCAGCCATAACACCTCCAGCACCATAACACTGAGCATTGGAGCCCCCCAGGGAGGTGTACTCAGCCCACTTCTGTTCACTTTGCTAACTCTTAACTGTATTGTGACATACAGCTCTAACAACATTATCAAGTTTGTTGCTGACACAATAGTAGCAAATGTTATCAAGAATGATGATGAGACAAAGTACAGAATGGAAGTGGAGCAGCTGGTAGGCCGGTGCAACTGCAACAACCTTTCTCTTAATGTTGATAAAACTAAAGAGATGATCGTGGACTTGACCACACTCCACTTTAAATCAAGAGTTTCATAGTTGACAGGGTGAAAAACACCATATTCCTAGGTGTACACCTGATGGAAGACCTGACATGGCCTATCATTGCTTGACCAACAAAGTACAGCAATGACTGCACTTTCTGTGTCAGTTGTAGACATGGCCTTCCGTGCCATAACCTCACCACATTCTATAGGGGCACCACAGAAAACATCCTGACCAGTTCCATCACTGTCTGCTATGGGAACTGTAATGTGTCTGTTTGCAAGTTCATGGATACTGCACACTGCAGAGACTATCATCAGAACTTCTTTCTGTTCCATCATGGAAAGGTCCACAAACCACTCTTTTCCACAAAGCAGAGCATATAGAGGTCCATGAACCAACACTATCAGACTGAACAACAGCTTCTTCCCACGGTCAGTCACGATCCTGAACACAACGTTACCCCCTGTCCCTGCGTATGCCCCCTTATCGTGTGCTCTTATCTAATTACTATTCTGTTCTGCATTCCTTTCCACTCTTTGTCCATTGCACATTTTATACCATCACTGATTGTTGTTTGCCAATAATCTGTCGATATGTATTGTAAGAGACAGCCAGCAACTTGGCCCAGCCGGGATGCACCGAGCATGGAAGGAAGAGGGAAGACAGCAACCTTTGGACACTGCCTCCCCAGAGACACTGGATGGCAGATCCCCTGGAATGTAGTAGTGCCCCGGATTCCCACAGGGCATCCTGGGACTTGGGAGTTAGGCATCTCAGCCCTGTTGGGTGCTGCCAGGGGGTTCAGTGGAAGGACCTGGGGAGTCATGCTTCCCTTATAGCCCGGAAGTACTAGGAAGTCACGAGAACGGAAGCCCTGAAATACTTCTGGGCTGATTAAAGAACTTGAATTCTCCATCTGACCCGGAAGTGTGGCAAGTCATGTAGGAGGAAGAAAAGAAGCACATCCGGGTCCAGGACTATATAAAGGACTACTGAAAACCCAGCAAGGGAGCCAGAGTCGGGTGGAGGTGGACAAAGCGTGCTGGAGGTGTGAAGGAGATGGAGAATTGTGGTTATTATATTTATTTACTTGTGTTATTGTGGCTGTGGTGCTTGGGGAGCACTGTTTAAAGAAAATAAGTTCTCTGTACTCTTACCTGGTGTGCTGAGTGTCTGTCTGTTGGGTTTAAAGTGGCAATAGTGCCACCTAGCGTCCACAGTATTCATGTTGTTCCTTGTATTAAAATGTAAACTTACCCACCTGTCTGTACTGTTGTATTGTCATATTTATTGTCTAAATTTTGCACTGTGGTTCTGGGAAATATAATTTAATACACTTTATAATGTACCAAGGTGTGTGCATAGATGATAAAACAATAAAACCCACTTGACCTGACTTAATATTGGCTAGAAATAAATGTCCGCACCATTACCTTGACACCTGAAAATGTGAATAATAAGAGTTTTCAAGTTTGCACTCGGCGGTGGGAGTGATTGTAATCAATGGCAGCATTTTGAAAGGCTTTGCTTTCCTTACCCTGTCTCCTTTAACTCCAGGCAGACCTGGGGGTCCAGGAAGTCCTGGTAGACCGGGATCACCTTTTGCTCCCTGTGTAGAAAAAGTCACACTTTAATGCTATTCAAACTTATTAGGAACAGTAACATGCAGGCTTGACTTTGTTTGGATATACATTTTTATCTACATAAAAAAGCTTTTCTGTAGTCAATTGATGTCTGTTCCCCTTTTTTTCTGCTGCCTTCTTTATTCTGAATCCCTTGAATTCCTGTCTCACAGTGAGCTCTTTGAGCCCAGGCATTCAAGCTGGGATTCTAATGTTACTGTGTAAATAAGCGCAGCTCTTGAAAATACAAGGAGCCATTCATAGTGCAGAGGCTGCCCTGCCACCCTCCCAAGTGCAGTGGGGGTAGGCGGACGTCGTCTTCCAGGCAGATGCTGCTAACAGAGAAAGGTGAGTCGTAACAAGCTGCCAGCTATCAGAACTGTTTGGGTCAAATGGGTTTATTCTTTCATTTGCTACACAGGTACGCCAGTTCTGCACAGAGCAGGAACAGCATATTACATAGCACATAATATACTGATAAAAAGAAAAAAAACACTATGTTCTATGGTCTAAATAAACCATTCTTTTAACCATTTTTTTAAAGTTGTTATGAAGGATTTTTTTAATGCAAAGTTGTAACAATGTTAGTGGCACAGTATGTCTGAATGCAAAATAAAAATAAAAACAGGCCGGCCACACTTTCATTTACGGGATGCCTATTATGGGTTATTCAAATATAAGAAATCAATGAGAGGTTAGTAAAAAATTAACACAGTACATCTGAGGAGAACAATAATGTCTTTTATGAAGATTGCCCACAATTTAATTAGCAATTTATTTGAAAAAATAAACTCAGTTTATTTTACTCTTTATCAGTTTGATGTAAAAGATGTAAAAACAAGTGAAGTTTACATTGTAACACACTCAGCTCAGAAAATCTCATTAACAAAGGGATGAGCATCTTGTTAAATCATCTCAATTGCCCTCTGATAAAGACGTATCCAGATAATCATGCTATTAGCACAAATGACGAGGAATTCCACAGTAGTTATTATTACTATTATAATAAAGCAACAAATAACACCTAACTTACCCGGGGCCCTGGTATACCTGGTGGACCAGCTGGACCATGTTCACCTCTGTCTCCCTTAAAAACAAGAGAGCAAGATGTCAATGTGAAATGAACTCCCAACAGCAAAGCTGGTGATTAAACTGGATACAGAATTTACAAGGCTTTCAAAAGAATGTTCTCGCTTAAATGTGATAAACTGATTACTGTAAATGCTATTCTTTCATTACAGGGAACAGTTGTATGTTCCTGTGAGCAGCTAAAGGAAACTAAAGTGGCGTGTCTGTGTACTGACAAACACATTTCAAGCTACATTAAAAGCACAGGATTCCCCACAGAGTCTTGACCAATCTGACCTTTCAATAAAAGACACGATTATAAAGGTAGCTGATTTGTAATGAGTGACACGCAGATTTCCTTTGATACATAAAACAGAGAAAGAGAGATAGAGAGAGAGAGAGAGAGAGAGACGGAGAGAGCCCCAGGTCTAATGCAGATAACACATGTGCTTTTACAGTATGTGAAATACAACTTGTAATATTTCATTTGTGTTTTATTTTAGTTTGTTTTTATTTTAGAGTAATTTAGATACAGCTTTTAAACTGTGTGGCCAGATCACATAAGGGAAAACTGATATTGTCTGTGTTGTGTGATCAAAATGTTCAGTAACTGAAACCGCAGGCAGGTGCATATGAGCTCATTAGAACACAAGGACCAGCGGTTCATACGGTTTTTAAGAGAGGGAACATATGGGGCATATAATGTATTTCCAAAGAGTGGTGAATTTGGAGTACATGCCAACTAGATATGAATTCTGAGGAGACACATTTAAAAGTAAATAATAAGAGTGTCATTACTTATTAGGATAATTATTAGAAAGATCATTTTATTGACGAATCTTTTATATAAATGTCTACGTTTGGAAGTGTGTGTGTGTGTCTGTCCAGCACAGAAGTGAGAGGTGAAGTCAGGCTAAGGGCTCCACCTCCGAGGATACGCAAGCAAGGCCAGCACGTCGGCAAAATGGTGTCCCTTTTACTTTTCCTCCCGCCACTAATACACAAGCGTGGCGAGCATGAAACCTCCGAAGAAAGATATTCACTTAGCCGCTAATGCACAAGCGATGTGAGCACGTGGGCAAAACGAATCTTCCTAGGAGAGAGACGCCCAGAGTAGTCCCTTTCAATTGCTTGACATCTCTACATTTAATTTTTTTTTCTGATGATTTCAATAGCATCTAGGACCCCGTGCTTTTTACAGCACAGGCTTACACAGCTAGTATTATATAATCCCATAATTACATATAGAAATTCACTTTTGTGGCTAGCAGGGGAGAATGTCTTTTGGTGTGATCTTTATTTTGATCTCGATACATAGATGAGAACATATATAGAGCACACCAAAAGAAGTCTACATTGCTGTTGGGTGCATTCTTCTGCCATGGTGTAGTCCACCATTACCCTTACAAGACCAATAAATACGAATCATTTCTGAGTTGTCTTACTCATAAAGTGCAGTGCAATTTAGATCCTGATGTTAATGGAACCTTCAGTAATGATAATGTACAGGTCCACGTGGCATAAGCTCTCAGAGAAAGGTTTGGAGAGCAAGACAATATTTTTTTAATCTTGTGTCATGGAAATCCCACACCTTTGAGTATTTAAGGGAGATTCTGAAACACAGCCTTTCCTGCCACCATCATTAAAATACCAAATAATTGAATTTCTCATGGCAGAATGGTGTTGCATCTCTGTAACACAATCCCAGGCACTTGCAGAATGTGCTCTGTGTCTAGTCTTACTGAAGCTGCTCTCGAGATGTCAGGTGCTCATTCTGACAACTGGGCAATTTATGTGTTTAATGTTGCCATTTACCTGTATTTGCACACTTTGCATACTTCATTTTGGTGTTAACAATGGTTAGAAACAAAAATATAATGTGGATGAGGACCCCTGTGGCTGTTCTTATACAAGGGCAGTGTGGTTCAATATCTTTAACCTGTCAGACAAGGACTTGCACTTTATAAGCCATTTCTGGAAAATCCTCTCACATAAAACAATGAAGCGTACACAAGATTATCGCGTTACTGAACTATTGAACTGCTAAGAAGATGAATGTAAGAGCCATTAAATGAAGGGAGAGGTGGGACTTCATTTCAAAAAATGAATCTCATTTGAAACGCACTTCATTGTCATGCACGGTAGATATTTGCAATAATAATTTATTTTTACACTTTTTTGGAACATTGTAAGTATATGACTGGACACAAACATATTTGGATATTACAACATACGTAATTTGAAAATTGTTCATGCAGATTTTGAGATTTTTTGCTGTTTTAAATCCCATTGTTTTTCCATAGGTGAAAACTGGCAGACCGAAAATGCAGGAAGAATAATGGACGAGGTGATGAGATCTTTACCAAGAACTAACATGGGTCAAACCCAGCAATCAAGCAATTGAAGTGACTAAATCCAACACATCTTTAAGCCTAGACAAAAGATGCATTGCATAGAGATTACTGACTAAGAAGCATTTGTGAAAGGTTTAGGGAGTATCCACAATCTTGGACAATCTTGATCCTCATGTAGCACTGGCATATATAGTGACGCATTGATTATGTTTCACATGGCGAAAATGGCGAAATGGTGAAATAATGTTAAAATAAAACATGTCTTTAAGCAAAACAGGGAAACCAAATGAATGTGAAACCAGAAACAGTAGAATTCAAATCCTTCAAAAGGTTTTAATAAATCCAAAAGAAAAAATTTGGACGTGAGTGTCAGTAGCCTTTGTGCCCTAGGAACCAAGTTACCCAACCAATTCTATAACATATCAGTAATTATTTACCAGTCTGATGTTGATCTTTCTGATCATAAAATAAGTCGTTACGATAGCAATTGATGAGAAAAATTCATAATTAATAGCAGAATTACAGTATTTGAGGGTTCTTCTAGAGTGCCTCTTTCTCTTGCACGATTTGGCTCAAAAACTAATCAGCGCATTGACATCTCATAACAGGCTTAAGTTTCGAGTTTGGTATTTTTCTGTCCAGCTGTCTTAGCTTTAGACCGTCCTCAAGAAACTGTGACACACAGACACACACACATAGACACACACCCATCGTCAAGATATCAATGTTTTCGGTATCAGGGGACCCTAAAACGTTGAGATCTGTTGAAAACCATAGATTGAAATTTTTGACAAATCTAAAGCTTTTGCTCCTCTCCCATAGATGATAGGTTATGATGGGGGAGGGTGCAAAGCAAAATTCTTATAGCTCATGATAATGTTAACAAAATTATGATATGGGCTATACGTTTATTTTAATAGCTTTTGTCATTTTTGTTAATTCTGGTGTATTGTTTTTTTCTGCTTTTGTTAATTTTGTAAATTTTGGTAATACTGATTTACTTTTTTACTATCTATGTATCATGTGTCCTCCTGTGTTTCTTGTATTTTGAAGATGGAACCCCAAGAGGTAGAGCCACCCTGTCATCAAAACTGAAAGACAGCCCTTAGCCCAGTTGTTCTCAAATTATGGGGTGGGCCCCCCTAGGGGGGCACGAAGTAACAAAAAGGGGGGCACAAAGATGTGAAAAAAAGAAAACAAGAATCAAAAATATGAAAAATACATCTATTAAAACCAAAACAAATGAACTTAAACTACATTCTGATACTAGAAAAATAAATATAGAGTTTAATAAATGTTGATAAAAGTTAAGTAGGTATAATAAAATATGCATCTATGATATATCATTAACTAAAAAAGAACAAATTGGTATTAGTGGACTCCTTACAAAAAAACATTAGGGGGGCACGATTAAAATTGTTATGAAAACTCGGGTCGCAAATACTTAAAGGTTGAGAAACGCTGCCTTAGCCTATACAGTATATTGGAAGAACAGGGCGTGGATCTATCAGGGGTTCATTGAGGTTTGAAGAGTGCTATTGTGAGCATTGATTTTCTGGGTCCTAGGATTTATTGCTTCTGGTTTTGTTTTTTTTTATTTATTGGATTATGTTTGAGACTTCTTTAGAGGAACCATTTCTGCCTTGTGCTGCTTTCATTTCTTTTTTTGAATGGCAAATAAATATTTAGTAATTTATAAATATACTTTGTTTTGTGTTGTCTTATAAAGCCGTAAGTTTAATGGTTCCTCTCCCTGAAAAGGCATTTTTTGTATATTTTGGGGGACATTTAAAGTTTTTTTAACTTTTTGGGTCTGTGCAGGCTGAAGCCTGCCTGTAATGTTGGGGAGGGAGGCCTACTGTATTTTAGGCAGGCTGGTGAAGGTCCTGGCCTGGTTTGTGGGTCTTTCATAGGCCTCACACCTTTTTTGCTTTACAAGTGCACTCACAGTCTTAACACAACACTGGGTAAGAAACAGATTACAAAAATACCATTTTTGGGTAGAGTGTACCTTCAAGGCAGAACGCAGAGCTCAGAGATGCAGTGTTCTCGAGCCACAAGATGCCCAGATTACACTGGTGGCTACAACGCTATATACATCTAGCCCTGACCCTGGAAGTGCTTCCTGAGCCTGACTTTACATCAGTAAAGTAGATTCAGTAGAAGTCTTTAAAACTTAACGGTGGATCACGTACAAGTGGTCACCAAAGGAAATAAGGGGCAGTGCATTTTACATTGACACCAGGAAGCACTTCTTTATGCAAAGGAATGTGAGAATCTGGAACAAACTATCGAGTCATGTAATAGAAGAAGAAACCTTGACAACCTTTAGGAAGTATCTGGCTAGGATCTTGGGAGGGGAATAAACGCTGCTAATCTTCGCATGCTCACCCGAGCCTGTCCTGCAGCAAGCTTTTCTGTGTCTGTCAAGGCTCTCCTTAACCTGAGGTTAATGTCTAATAAACTTCTTATCCTGCAACACTTTATTACCTCAATGAAACTGGACTTCTTTTTCATCGCCGAGACCTGGATTGTTAATGGTGACTCTTCATGTTTTACTGACTTGGTACCACTAGGTTATTCATTTTTGAACTCTTCTTGGCTGTCTCGTCATGGTGGGAGGGGGCATTGCCACTGTTTTTAAAAGTACGCTTTTTTATCGGAGCCTTACAAAGGGTCTGTTTAGTAAGTCTGTACTGCAACTTTTTGAAGTGTGTAGCTCTTCTTCTTTGCTGTGTGTTGTGGTCTATAAGCTTCCTGTAATTAGTGATACGTTCATTTCTGAAATCTCTGATTTCCTGGCTGATATTATGCTCTCCTATGATAAAGTACTTATTGTTGGCAATTTTAATATACTTGTTTGTTGTCAATCTAACCCTTTGGTTAATGACTTTTTATCATTATTGGACTCATTTGATTTTATCCAGTATATTAATGCTCCAACTCATTCTCTCGGTTACACTCTTGATCTTGTTCTTACCCATGGTATTTCAGATAATAAAATTGATATATGTGATGTTCGTTTTACTGATCATTTTTCTCTAACGATGGATTTGAATATTACTGTTGACATATCTACTACAAGCTGTGCCCCACATTGTTCTCGCATTTTAACTTCTTCTATTATATCTGATTTTAAAACCATATTGTCCAGTCTTGATATACAAGACCAGTATGAGAGTATTGACGATTCTGTCTTAGCTTTAAATTCATCATGTAAAATGACTTTAGACTCAATTGTTCCCCTCAAGATTCGCTGTAAAAAGGGAAGACCAGCTCCTTGGCTTCATGACACTACACAGCAGCTGCACTGCGCCTGCAGAATTGCTGAACGGCTTTGGATGAAAGACAGGCTGACTGTATCTAAACAGATTTTTAGAACTTCTCTGTTCAATTTCTTGGATGCAATTAAGAAATCTAAACATGATTACTTTGCTGATTTGGCATCCTCTCATTCTAATAAAGCTAGGGTCTTATTTAATGTAATTAATGTGGCAATTTATCCCCATTCAGAGACGGGTTTAAATAGTACTGTTCTTTCATGTGAACAGTTTTTGCATTCTTTGTCAGCTAAATTGATACAATCTGCTCTGGCATTGTTCCTACTGGTTATGTACTTCCTGTTGTTAATCATGGCATTGTCATGGAATCTTTTGATGCTGTCTCACTTTCACAGCTAAAAAGAACTACTGACACATTTAAACTTACTTTAAGTCCTCTTCATGTTATTCCATCACACCTCTTAGTTGAAGCTTTTGATGTTCTGTGTTCATTTTTGTTAGCTATTATTAATGTCTCTACTCATGAGGGGCTTGTGCCCTCATTTTTTAAACATGCGTTGGTGCAACCTTGTCTAAAAAAGACAGATTTAGATCCTGGAGTGTTAGTTAATTTTTGCCCAATTTCCCAATTGCCATTTCTGGTTAAAATTTTAGAAAGAATTATTTATAATCAATTGGTTGATCACCTTAACTCCAATAATTTATTTGGGATCTACCAGTCTGGCTTTCAGCATTATCATGGTGTTGAGACAGCTCTCCTGAAAGTATTTAATGATATCTCTTTTATTACTGACTCAAGTGGGGCTGCAGTCCTTGTCCTCCTAAATCTTTCTGGAGCTTTTGATACTACTGATCATGAGATCTTTATATCCCGCCTTGAACATCTGGTTGGGCTTAAAGGGGCTTCTCTGAACTGGTCCATGTCATATCTTACTGGAGACACTTTTCAGTGTCTTTCAATTCCTCATTCTTGTCCACCTCTCCTGTTAAATGTGGTGTTCCTCAAGGATCCATTTTGG
>JANRMT010062825.1:1586782-1603545 GCA_026402145.1 Polypterus bichir lapradei | reverse complement strand
TTATTATTATTATTATTATTATTATTATTATTATTATTATTATTATTATTATTATTATTATTTAACACAACATTTGGCCAGTGAGTTGTACAAGATATATTTGAGAAATTCAGAAAACAACAGAAATAAATGGAAGCACTATCATACTATCATCTTGACAGATTCATTCATTTTCGAAATGTAGTTATTTCAATACAGAGCCCCAGGGAAGTTGGGATAGGATACCAGATGATTGCAAGACACACTCATGAATCCTTCATACGTGCACAATTCAACATTTAATCTAACCGGCATGACTTGGGGATGTGGGAAGAGAAAACAGATGTGTATATAGGGAGAATGTGCATGCTTCACACAAACAGTAACTGATCTAAGACTTGAACCCTGAGCTCTGCGTTTGTGAGGCAATGGCACTAACCATTACACAGCTGTGAAAATAAGCTGTATTCACTCAACTCATTCCTGGTAATTGTACCGTAAGTACTGTACATATTGACGTAAGCTGAGTTGGTCCGTGAGCCATGAGCACCAATAAACTGATACAACTCATTTAAGTGAAGAGCACACCATTTAATGACCACATTAGGAGATGGAGGAATGATTTTATCTTGCCATTCCCTAAGCACAACACAACCCAAGTTGTATATTCCACCATAATTAACAAAATATGTCTTCTTTCTTCTTCTGTTACTTGAAACTGGTCATCTGAATTCTTCATCTCCATTTATCCATGACTGAAGCACCCTCTGCCCTCAGACCCTGCATGCTGCCAGTAAGTCTTTCCACTTAAGCCTGGTCCGTCTCAAACATCCTACTTTGACCGACAGCTGCAATTCTTTTCCAATTAGTTTGTCCTAATTAGTGTTTAATACTTTTCACGACTTTCTGCACTGTCCACCTCACCCCTGCCATTTTGTGAACTTCCTCATTTGTTTTATTTTTTTTCTCTTAAAGAAAGACCCTGCAGCCATCTTAGCATATGCATTTCTATTCTGGTAAACAGATCCTTCTCCTTCTTGTTGATAGCTCATGTTACCCACTCATACATCTACACTGGTCAGATGATTGTGTCACATATGGGTACCTGAGGATCACTTTCATGGCTCTTTCAAGGTAGGTGATACTACGCCAGGGCAAGTGGGGGCACTGTTGCTAACTGTCTTGTTTCTTTCCTCTACACCTCAGGGAAGATGCCCAATATGGGTAGTTGACCCGCCTCTGATGATTAGAGAAGGCCCCACCCCTTCCAGTCAGAGCCTTATAAATCTTGCCGTCCCTGGAAGAAGGAAGTCAGACCCAAACTATCTGAAGAACGGACCATCTGAACTACCAATCTGCTTGGTACAAGTAATAGAAAAGCTGGAAAAGGCACTGAATGAGGCCAACAAGACTGATTTCCTTTTGTTTTATGTGGTGCCATTGTGCCTTTAATAAGTTTGCCAGAAAATTAATCAGGGTGACCTGTCTGGTACCCCAAATATTTCTTGAGATCCCTCTGAGTTATTCATACCATGACACTGTTTTATACAACTTATTCTTAAGTTTTCTTAGCAATCTTTGATTTATATCTGCTACCACTTCTTCCCATTTCTTCATCCTCCTCCAGCTCTCTCCTTTATTGCTGTTTCACAGCCCCCTGTTGCCTCAAACTCTGGTTCACTTGTGTTAGCTCCCTATTTCTTCTGTCTAAAATTCTAATTCTTTCATTTTGTCTTTTACTACACATCATAACTCCTGTTTTACTCTGACCTTCTTTGTGGTCATGGGCTTTCTGCCAATTCCATGTTCTTCTCTTCTGAATAGGGTACTATGCCTACATCGAATACTGTAGTAGTTGCCACAACCCTTCATTTCTGTTGTTTCCACTTAGTACACTCATCCCAGTATAAAAAGGTGTGGGCTGAACAGTAACCCCTGATGTAAATCTACTTTTAATTCAAGATGGACTGCTTTCCTTTTGTAAGGGCCTTGTATTGTTCATGGCAGGTCAAGCACTGGAGTTAACTCCTGGTGATAAATTCTTAGAGGGATATAATAAGAGGGAAGTCAGGTATTGTAACAGACGCCGAGTTCTGTAAAATTGGTCTTTACATAGGAAGTGTTTAATCTGAAAAGCCAGATACATCTTTTAATCAGTGTTTGGTTATAATGACAGCCTGAGGTCCACCTTGTTAACAGCAAAGCTCAAGAAAGGCACTACCATGTATGCATGACTCAGTCTAACACAACATAATACAGGCATATTCTGTAATTCTATTATACAACAATGTCAGAAAAATAATGTAGATTCCCAATGTGGGATCTCTTGACAGGACTTTAAGTTCTACTGACTCTCAGCAAAGTCGATCTCCTCAGTAAGAATTCATTATATAATTTAACTGACCTTGTAAAAACTTTGTATTACAAGAATTGATTACTAAAAAATGAGAGAGTTCAGCTAGAGGACCATTTGACTGTTAGAATTCCTCCTAAGCAAACCCTAACAAAATTAAACAGTTATATCTTTCCAATATCCATAATCTATCCAAGCCATCAACAGCATATCTTGATACTAGTCCACGTACAAAACATGGTGGGAATGCAGACCACTGCACCCATTCAGCCACAGTAGAAAGTGGAAAAAATGAGTGCATTCACATTTCTAAAGAGAAGAGTTGTACACCCACCACAGAACATTGGTATATTACTTATTTTTATTTATAATAACATTTTTATTAAACATCTTAACTGGATATAAACAACAAACACAAATTCCTTTTTCTTTTTTGTTATTAACAACAGTGATTTTAAAAGGGAACATGAGATCAAAAAGTGGAATGGAGCAGTGCCAGCTGTACTGTGGGCACTGTACCAACCTATGGTGATGAAATGGTAGTTGAATCAAAAGACACAGCTCTTGGTTTACCAGTCGATCTACTGGTAAACATTCCAGTCCTCACCTATAGCCATGAGACATGGGTAATGACCAAAATAAGGAGACTACTAGTGCAAATGGCAGAAATGAGGTTTCTTAATGGGGTTAGTAGGCTGACTGGCTCAATACGCATCGAGAGGAGCCACTTGAGGTTGTTTGGGCATGTTGTAAGGTTGACTCCAGGGTGGTTCCTACTAGACCTATTTTGGGCGCATCCCACTGGGTAGAGACCCTGTGGCAGCCCCTGGACATACTGGAGGGATTATATCTCAAAGCTGGATTTGGAAATACCAGGGAATTTCCCAGGAAGAACTGAAATCTGTTGGCAGGGACAAAGGGTGGAGTGCCCTCTCAGGGTTGGGGGCGAGATCCTGCCCCAAGTGGAGGAGTTTAAGTATCTCGGGGTCTTGTTCACGAGTGAGGGAAGAATGGATCGTGAGATCGACAGGCAGATCGGTGCGGCATCCGCAATGATGCGGGCTCTGCATCGGTCTGTCGTGGTGAAAAAAGAGCTGAGCCGTAAGGCAAAGCTCTCAATTTACCAGTCGATCTACGTTCCTACCCTCACCTATGGTCATGAGCTATGGGTAGTGACCGAAAGAACGAGATCGCGAATACAAGCGGCTGAAATGAGTTTCCTCCGCAGGGTGTCTGGGCTTTCCCTTAAAGATAGGGGGAGGAGCTCAGTCATCCGGGAGGGGCTCAGAGTAGAGCCGCTGCTCCTCCGCATCGAAAGGAGTCAGATGAGGTGGCTCGGGCATCTGATCAGGATGCCTCCTGGACGCCTCCCTGGTGAGGTGTTCCGGCACGTCCAACCGGGAAGAGGCCCCGGGGAAGACCCAGGACACGCTGGAGGGACTATGTCTCCCGGCTGGCCTGGGAACGCCTTGGGATTCTCCCGGAAGAGCTGGAAGAAGTGGCCGGGGAGAGGGAAGTCTGGGCTTCTCTCCTTAAGCTGCTGCCCCCGCGACCCGACCTCGGATAAGCGGAAGAGGATGGATGGATGGATGGATGGGACAAGAAAGTCTGTGATGACCTGCTTGGCCTATTGGTACCATGACCTTCATCATAAAAAGCACTTTAACAAAATGAGTTGAGATGAAATGATGCCTATTACTCTCTGAGAAAAAAATTAAACACATACCTTATCTCCGCTGCCACCTTTGGGTCCATAAGCACCAGGCAAGCCCTGTGAACAAAACATGGTATTGGAAGAAATTAGCCAGGGATGGAAATGCACATTCTGACAACTAACTACATGTGTATCTTCTTGTCAAGCTAAAGCACATTCATGGCCCCCTGCGATTTCTACCAAACTGAAACATTTCTATCGCTGACTGAATCATAATTCATTCTTAAGAGTATGTTCCTTTGGCTGTGCCTACAAGGACTAATGCAAACAAATCCAGAGAAGTTATATGTCTGCATACTTTCTCCATGGGTCTGACAAACACTGGTCTGACTCCACACATCTCTTCCACAGTATCTTCAGTCCAATAAGGTACTGCAGAATTACCCAAGTACTGTCAGAAGGCCACTTTGAAGACCAAAACTTTTTTTTTTTGGTGTGGGAGTCACTAGTCACTAGCGGGGTGTATTGCAGACAACAGCTCTTACACTTGCAGCTGAGTTAATGGAGTAGTCTCTTTGGATTCCAAGCCCTTTTTATTCTCTTTATCCATTTATTTCACAACATTCATCCACCGTCCAAATATAATTAGTCCAATAAGGACATAGGCTGATTTATTGTTGCTTAATTTGATTTGAAACCTAGTGGACAATCCATGACTCTATGGATTTAACAGTGCCGGCCTTTCAGATTTTGTCTTGGGATTAACATACAGTTTTTTGTTAAAAAATAAACTGTAATTATTGGTACATCTAATTGAAATACAATTTTCTCCTACTTAAGAGGACCACCAGAACTACCAGAGACTGTTCTCTTCAAGAGCTCTTTTTGCTATACCATTGCTCTAGATGCAATGTACCGTGTTGATGGCAGTACCCTTCTTGACCACCAGGAGACTCTACTGGCACAGCAGGAGGTCATTCAAGACCCTGCTGCTAATAACGTAAACCTTCTTGTGGGGTTTGAGGTTCCCTAAGCCTCTAAGGGGAATACGTTGTAGCCTCACAACACAAACCATGGCTCTCTCCAGTCCACCTCTGGAGTTTGGCAAACTTGCAGGGATTCCTGGTGCCACTAGGGGGAGTTCAAGGCACGGGACAACAGAGACTACTGTCTGTAGGAATACAGGAAGGTATCTAGGGCACAACACAAATGGGCCTTAATTATTCTGGTCGAGTGAGCTTAATGATGAGAGGCTGCTGGTGACAAAAAGATCAGCTGAGCAGAGAGAGGAGGGAGATCAGAGTGAACAGCAAAAAGGGGTTCCTGCTGCTTAGGTAGGCCCAGAGGGATGAGCATTTGTTATTTTTTTGTTCTGTAGTACTTTATTGTTGCTGGGTGGTCTTTTGGCCTTGGAACCCCTGCAGATTTTGTTTTTATTTTCTCTTGCCTAACTGGAGTTTTTTTGTTTTTTCTGTCATTCTGGCCATCTGACCTTATCACAGAAACCATGTATATGAGTATAGAGGATTGCTACTCTTCTACGTTATATTTTTTTGTTGTTAAGATTGTTTAGATTATTTTTTTTCTTTTTTAATATCATTCCCTTATCTTATTTGTTTCTCTTTTCTTGTAACTTTCTCTTTAACATTTTGTAAAACACTTTGAGCTATATTTTTTGTCTGAAATTGTGCTATATAAATAAATGTTGTTTTTGTTACCCTAAATTATTTTATTTTTTTTTTTTGTTAGTAAAAACCCTTTTCTTGAGGTACTGCTGGTCATTCTTTGGGCTCAGATTGACATGTGAACAGCCCCTGAAGTCCACAGATGGTAATCACTGCACTGTCAGATTGTGGCCTCATTTTGTTCAGTTGAAAGGATCAGAACGCACTTTAATGCAATGAGACTGACAATTACTACTCATAATTAGAAAAAAAAATGAAATTCAGTCAATGGGAAACAACTCCAGCATTTTTCAGCGTATAACAGCTGTCAGACATGTGGGTATAGGGAGTGTTTTACGGGTCTGTGCAGGACAAATGTGGGAAAAGGACTAAGTGTGACACTGCCACTTACTTTTACTCAGCCAGTCTTCTTAAAATGGAGGTGGAGAAAAACCCGGAAGACTGCTGATGTGATTTCCCTGCTGCCTCTTCTGGGAAGGCCAGCATATAATGAAGGGTCCCACTGATAGTCAGCATTCATTAAAAAACCACATATGGAGGAAAAGTGAGTTCTAAGCCTCTTATTGTTAAAACCATTGCAAAATATTAATTCTATTTTTGGCACTATTAAGTTTTCTTTTTTATCCGTCAGACATTGAAATTAAGTGGGGCTTCCTCTAGGACCCCAAAGCTTATTATTAATATAAATATATTCTTGAACCAGTAATCTTTGGTAATTTCTGATAGCTGAAGACTTTGCAGCTGTTTACCCATCTTTAATTTCTGTTTACTACTTTACTACTGTTTTCATTTTATTTTTATTTTTTTTTTCCTCTCAATTTTTGCCTTGCTCAATGCCTTTTTTTGCAGGTAAGAATGAAATGAATTATATTAATGTAGGAAATGTATAAAAGATTTTGAAATAAACACATCTAATTAACTGACAGTGCATTGTAACATACCTCACCATACTTTTGAAATTTAAAGCAAGACTTTAAAGAGGACGTGCAACTCCTCTCTGTCCCACATACTCACACACATTTGGTTACTACAAAAACGCTTACAATCCGACGCCTGCATTCTCCCAGCAAAAGAATCCGTAGTGATATTCTAACATCTCTTTAAAATATTCACAATAAAGGAACAAAAATGGGCCTTTTCATTAAATTTAGCTAGTGTATATAGTGTTGAATGTTAATTTTTTCTTGGGTCATGAAATCCATTACTGTCAACTCAGGTATGAGATGTGTTTTCTAAAATAAAATGCCGTGAGTTTTTATTGGTAGTTCAGAAATAGTGACTGGAAAACAAAGAAACTGTTGGATTTGTAAATATCTGTGAGATTTTAAATATTTGAAACATTTTAAAACATTATGGGCCGGCAGAGCTCCTGAAAGCAGCATTTACAATGTAAAATCCCAAAAGCCTTACTTCACCAACATTGTAAGGCTACCCCATCTAGGTCATGATTTTAACACTGTGTTCAGCATTGTTCTTCCGCTGAAGGAAACCATATTGATTTAAACTGATAGCGGAACACACTGTAGGAGTAAAAAAATACACTTGTGACACCGCATCTGGTCACCACGCTACAAGAAAGGCATAGCAGCACTTGAAGCTGGGCAGAGGAGAACCACCAGGTACATCCCAGGACTTCAGGCCGTGTCCTACTCTGACAGACTTATAGAATTAAATCTGTTTAGTCTCAGGCAGAGGAGGCTGCATGGGGACCTAATCTAGCTATTTAAAATTGTCGAAAGGCATTGATAAAGCAGATCCAGCTGAATTCTTTCAACTTAACAGGGAATCACGTACTCGAGGACATCATGTGGAATTTAGAGGTGAAGTGCATTTATGGTTGAACCCAGGAAGCACTTCTTTACACAAAGTGTTGTAAGAAACTCTCAAGACGCGTAAACCTTAACAACCTTACCTGGATGAGATACCGGGACAACTTAGCTATTAGCTAAACACACAGGCTCGATGGACTGAATGGTCACCGCTCATTTTCCTTTTAAAATTTAACTATTTGTCCATTATACCTCATTTTTGAAATGAAAGAAAGAAATAAGGTTCTGTGGAACAAACTAATGTGTAATATGAGCCTGCGGAAGAACAATGCTGAACACCTCACTTCAATGTGTTCAAATATGACCTCAAAACTTTTTTTTTTTAATTGAATGTTGCTAAATATGTATTTCAACTGTGGTGGGCTGGCGCCCTGCCCGGGGTTTGTTTCCTGCCTTGTGCTCTGTGCTGGCTGGGATTGGCTCCAGCAGACCCCCGTGACCCTGTAGTTAGGATATAGCGGGTTGGATAATGGATGAATTTTATTATTAAAATTAAGTAATAAGAAAAATCTTACATAAAAGCAATGTTTATTTTTATATTTAAATGTAATCAATAAGAAAAATTCCCATCCTCTATTTTTTTTGATTGTTCACTGCTTCTAAAAATAAATAACATATATACCTATTTACATTTGACGACGACTCCATCTATTTAATGAACCTTCTTTAAAAAAGCCCCTTGTTTATTTTTCTAACTTTTCAGTCAAACAGTAAGCAGAGCCATTGTTGATTTAGGTGCCATGCAGATGGCACGGCTATTTGAAGTGCCGCTGTTTACCTAACTCTGCTATTAATTGGAAAACGAAACAAAGGAGAGAAATTTGAAACATGCAGACAAGAAGGAAGACAGCAATCAAAAGCAAAAAAATAAGGAAGTCCTAACGGTTATAAAAATGTTACTTTAATTAACATGCACAGAATTATATTCAAAACTGGAGAAGTGTCAGGAGAACTAAATGATTAATTTCTTTCTACTGAAAGGTTTCATTTCAGTTTTGATTTGCAATGAAATATCAGACCCTTTCCTCCAAACTCTGCTTATTGTGTTTATCTGTTTCAAACTTTAGTTTGCAAAATTAAAATTGATATTGATCATATGCAGAATTTGCTTAGGAGAATGACTGTTTTTTTTTTTATTTTATTTTATTTTCAAAAAGCAGAGCATTACAATGACATGCTGCTCAATATTACTGTTGATTGCATATTTTAACTCCAGCACTTTTGCATCCCATCTTCACTTTTATTACTATTTTTCCACTAAAACTCCAGTGTTCACTTATCTCTTTGCTTTTTCATTAGCAGTGATTTTTCAAGACTATCTTTAATACATTTTGGCTGTCAGGGCTCACTTACTGATTTTGACTATCTGGATACATTTACCATAGAAAATGAAAAATTCGCATTGATGTGGCCTTTTTAATATAAAACTTCACAACCGTTCTGAAAGAGACACATGTGTGGGGCATATCCATGCAGCAATGGGAGCGAGGCAGGACCCATCTCTGTATGAAGTGTAATGAACAGTAACACTGTGCAAATGTAGATTAATCTACAAGAGCAATTTTGAAGTGTTGGAGGAAATCCAATCACATAAAAACCATGGAAACTCCACAAAAGGGCACTGTACATCTTCAAATTTGTTCTGTGAGCCGTCACTTCTGTTCTTCCCCAGTTTCTACATTTTTATATCTAATACGAGTATATTACATCCTTGCACACCATAGAAATCAGTTAAAGCGTCACTGCACAAAGCTCTTGCTTGAAGATTTATACTTAAAATATACTCACAGGAAGACCCTGAAGTCCGACTTCACCTGGTGCACCAGGCTTTCCTGCGTCACCCTAAGATCACAAAAGTCAAGCAGACATTGAAAAGAAACGCTAATGCATAACAGAAACGACAAGGAGTCTGAAATGCTTGCCTTACCTTTCCCCCTGGCATTCCTGGTATCCCATCACGCCCGTCTACACCTGGCAATCCCTAAATGAAGGAAGACCACAATGTAAGGGAGAGCTGTGACTTCAAGTTTCATAGGAGGAACTGCAATGTGGTCTGAAAGGCCTATTAAACAACCTTTACATAGCATTGTAAGAGACATGTTCTATATGCCTATCTGTGTAAATAGGAATTCATGTGGCAGTACATTTATCAGAAATCATATGGCATTTAATTTTTTGCCTGTGGTATTTATATACAGAGTTCCTATTTTATGTTGGCCAAAGACTTTCAACCTATCTTGATGTTTAGGTATCTTTCTATCTTTACAAATCATAGGAGTGTAGGATGTTCTCTCTGTTTAGTTTGGTACAAACTGATGTACTTTACAGCTATGTTATGTACATTATCCTGGCTTTCATACACTGAAAAAAGTACAACATTGATGTTGTTCATTCAATGTAAATTTTCTCTTTCAAGCAACTTAAGATTAGTCATTTAGTGTTGTAGCTTGAAATATTTGGTTTCAGATCTCAATCAAAGTAAAAAAAAAAATTGTAAGAAAGTAAGAATGGTGGAGGGAATAAATATAAACATCCTATTTCAGTTAAGCTATTATTTTCGGTTGTTCGAGTCATGTGTTGGAGGGGCCATTTGTATTTTCTTCCGGTCGAACTTTCCATTGTGCTGGCTTTCCAACTGCCAGAAAAGAAGAACACTTTCCCGAGTGGAGTGGATGTGGCTATCCAGGTCTGGCCATTTTCAGCAGTAGACTTTTATAACGGAGGATTTCTAGTAAATAACCCTGTTTCTAAACTGTTCATTTTAAGTATAAGAACTCGTAAAAAAACATACTTTCAAGAAAGCTTGTAGAAATGTTTAATAATTTTTTGTTGTATATTTAAGATTTACACTGCAAAATGCTTGTGTATTTGCGTTAGATTTTTATATAAATGTAAAAAGTACAGCATTGGAATGTGTTATGTTCATAATATTTCTAATAGCATAAAAGCAGGTTATGACCAATAAACCATTTAAAATTGTAACAACTTAAAAAATAGATTTACTTCAGTGTAAAACAAGCGAATTGCACCCAATCACTCTAAATGATTTGCCTCAACTTAATAAATGTGGGTTTAATAAGATAAAAAGAATTATATTGGTTAAGATAGAAAATATTAAGGTGAATCATTACCTTAATTATTTTAAGTTGAATGGAGGTTATACTTTTTACAGTGTAGGATTCCATATTTCTTCAGCCTTGTCATCGACAACTTAGCTGTTCACTTGACAGGGCTGCTGTGGCCCTGCTGTAGTAAAGGATGTCCATTGGAACTGTTGTAGTGGTGATCTTGGCTGTTATTTAAAGGAAAATTCCCCAACAACCATAAACTGTCCTAAGGGACTTTGCAAAGTGCAGGTCCATACAGCCCTTTCTATACATTTTTACATAGCTGGAGAACTGGCATGTTAGGTGAATTACTCAAGAGCAAATGTTGGGTCGGATGGGGAAACTGAACCTGCAATCTTGTAGTTTAAAGTTCCACCTCCTTATCTACTATGCCACTCTACCTATCAGGAGGCTTCGTCACAACAATTGACAAATATGATGGCACAGATGAGCAAAATGATGTCCCGCTCTGTTTGTTCACCTTTTTTGAAAATACCCAGACTTTGCTATTAGCTTAGTGTCAGATGCGGTACGGCATCCCTATCACGTTCGAACAAACTCACCCATATTATGTGAGTTAAACCACATTATTCATGTCTGATATCAAGAAATGCGAGTATCACACACTTTATTAACGCTCTTTAAAAATGAACTGCACCTAGAGGCTAATGTTTAAGAGAACAGGAAAATGTAAATGTTCGTCCACTATTTGAATCATACATCATTAAACATTAACTGCAGAAAAGAGATAATTAATTATGAAGATACATTTCATGAAAATACAAATGAAATTTATAATCAAAATAAAAAGGAAAGCATACTTACCGGCTCTCCTTTGGAGCCAGGAAGTCCACTAATTCCCCTTGGACCTTGAGAACCCTAATGAAGAAAAACAATGTTAAAAAGTAAGTGTGCTATTAAATACGTATAAAGTGTATGTATTCTTATTTAGAATCAGAATCAGTAAACTTTATTAATCCTGAAGGAAATTACTTACTGTATGTTACAATTTAACAGCAGACAAGGGACATGTTACACTAAGAGCAAGTATAAAGTAATCATGTAAATCTGAATAAAGTATAATAAATGTAAGTATCAAACTAGAGTGCAGAGTGTTGTACCTTAAGTTAATATTGCACATTTTGAGAACAAATAAGGTTATTCTCATGTGAAGAGCAGACAATTTATTGCACAAGAACAGATAGTATGTTGCACATTTCGAGTACTTGAAAAAATGTACCTGGATATCCAATAAAGAAATAAAGGGTAATAGCTTAAAGTACTGGGTGGTCCAGATCTAATTATGCAGATCCAGATCGTCTGGATGACTTTGATTTATGCGGCGAAGATTCCAGTTCGGCGCGAAGACGATTCTTCATGTTGTCAGTTCGCACACTTCTCGATGGTCTGGGATTTTTTGGGTTATTTTCTATGTAATAAACTTAATAAGTTATAGCATAATGAAAATTGCATAATTAGATCTGGGCCACCCTATATGGGTGAGTGACCGGAAAAGGAGTTCTAGAGTCTGATGGCTGTGGGGAGGAAGGATTTCCTGTGACGTTCAGTGGAGCACTTGATGCTAGTCAGTCTACTGCTGAAACACTCCTCTGTCCAACCACAACACTATGAAGTGTGTGATTAGCATTTTCAATAATAGACCAAAGCCTAGACAACATTCTCTGATCTGCCACATGTATGTGATACTCTAAAACTGTACAAATAAAAAAGTAGATTTGATTAACAACCTTCTGCTTACTTGATCTGGCCAATTATTTATTCACCCATCCATGTATGTAGTTCAGCGTAATGGGGGCCCAGAATCTGTCTCAGCAATATCAGGCAAACCGATATGCCAAGCGGTCACAGGGCTCATTCACACAAGCAAACACAGTGACCAGGTAACGTCATAAGTAAACTAAAGAGCATGTAAGAGCATGCGTGAAGTCATCAGAGTTTCCAGAAGAACATGCAAATTCCACCGAGAAGGATCCTCACCTTGGAAATAGCTTGAGATCCAAGTGCCATTAGGTGGCCATTGTGTGTATATTTTGAATTTTTTTAACTTTCATAACACCTCTGCACATACAGCCCTTTTGAAGCATTCTTAAAGATGTGTCACTGCACATTGCAATTTAGGCTTCCAACTCACTGCTAAAACTTGCTGCATGGTTCAACATTTATCATGTGTATCCTAAATATACAAAGGATTTCTTTCATTTTGCTAAACTAGTTTCCTTATTTTTTTTCTATAAAGATTAATGCATGTACTCCCAGGATAACCATGAGTTACTAACTTCAACAGCATACATTATATTAAATTAAATATTAGCACGTGTATTTTAATGTAGTCACCAAATAGTTTTATGGACTGTAAATATATATTTCAATATATTATTGGCGAATGGCATGTTGGCGCAGTGGTAGCACTGCTGCCACGCAGTTAGGAGACCTGGGTTCGCTTCCCGGGTCCTCTCTGCGTGGAGTTTGTGTGGGTTTCTTCTGGGAGCTCTGTTTTCCTCCCACAGTCCAAAGACATATAGGTTAGGTGCATCTGTGGTCCTAAATAGTCCCTAGTGTGTATGTGTGTGTGCGCCCTGTGGTGGGCTGTCGTCCTGCCCATGGTTTGTTCCTGTGTTGGCTGGGATTGGCTCCAGCAGACCCCCATGACCCTGTATTAGGATATAGCGGGATGGATGAATGGAATATATTATTGTTATGACCACAATAAATTATCTGAAAGTTATACCCATTGTTTAAATGATGGTACTACTTACTTGGTCTCCTTTCGGCCCAGCTTCACCCATTGAACCGCGTTGCCCCTGATCACCCTGTACAAAAGACATGAAAATGAACATTACATAGATATCATTACCAACATTCAGGCAAATGTATATGAAAGTGTAAGATTAAACTGGGTAAAGTGTCTCTAAGTGCCTTCGATAAAAGTGCCACTTCACAGCTTGAGTGAAGATTTCTGCTTTACACTAAACTAAAGATATGGACCATTTAAATATTCTGAGGTGATGACAGGAGCTCCCTCTTATTATAATATAGGTAAATGTAAAAAAGAAGCTTTGAAACACAGGGGTGTCACTTATAAATGCAGTATCAAATATCAGGAAAATATCTACAGTTTCTTAGAAAGATGGACCTCTAAACATTGGCACTGTTTGTTTTCCCTTAAGGATAGGAAGTGCAGCAGAATAAGAGAAAGGTGCCAATGAAAAACTGACTGGCTCCGTTTTCATTGACATTAATACATTTCTTCATGCTGGTTAAAAGTTATAAAAATGTTCATCACTTGCTTTGTACAACATGGACTACTGCTCTTGCTGTTCTGCTATAAAACAGTCTGTTCACTAAGTGGTTTGCACTAGCAGCCTACATTTTCATATTTATGTCAAAACCTATAAAGTAACTTCAAGCAGTTTTATGACTGCTAAGTCTGCAAGCCATTCCATAAATAAGAATATCAATATAATAAAATACATGCAGGATATAGTTATAAAATACACTTAACAATAAAAAATACATGTATATATTGTACAACAAAAGGACAGATTTCAACATATACCTGTATAGTGCAAGAAAATTGTATCCACCCCATCATATCTGACACTTGAACATCAGTGTGGAGTTATGAAGGACGTACCTTACTGCAGCTGCTCAGAGCACAGAGAAGTGCATAACGTCACCCAGGGCTCTAATGTCAAACTTCATTCTGCTTTGCCACCAGATTCACATGAGCACATTAGACTGCTGGCCACAGCACAGCACTCATCAGGTAAGCCTTGCTATGCCATACCTGCGGCCCACGGCTCACAGCAAATAATATATTTAATAGGGTGTAACGGCAAGAAAATGTAATATAGTTAATATGAGAATGTTATGTCATATTATTATTGTGAAGCCTGGCAATTACTTTTCCTTCTTATTCTAGCGCCACTGTAAAAAAGTTAAAGGAATCTATAAGCTTAGGGTGACTCATGAGATATTTTGTTCAAGTGAATCATTTAACAAGTTCCGCCATATTTTAAACATAATACAGGACCAGTCCCTGACATTCAGTCACACTCTACACACTGTTCTGTTTTGTTTTCTGTGTTTTATTAAGTGGAGGAGCCACCTTCTGCTTGTAATTGGGTCTAGGTGTCCTACTCCCAGTCTGATTAGGCTGCCATTCTGCCAGGAATATGTCACATTTTGATTTGTAAGGTTAATGTTTTATTTTGATATGCTATTGATTTTTATTTCTTTTTTATTTTTTTCTCTTGATGACATTATCACTATCCAGTTTTGTTTCTGTGTTTTTCTATGAGTGGCAGTAATTATGTTTTAGTCTGGGTCTGATCCTTGGCTTAAGCATAGTATGTTGACTTCTTTTTCAAACATTTATGCTGTGTTTTTAATTATTATTTTACATGTGCTTTTGCCATTTTGTAAATTTTGCTTTAATACTGTTTCCTTTAAATATTACTTAGTATTTATGTATTGCATGTACAGTATATGGTTCTTTGCAACATTACATCATCGCTGAAGGACCACCCTCAGCCTATTTATTCTGGCTGAGTGCCTGGGTCCTGCAGTGAATAATTAAGTGTTGTGGAGTAGTAATAATAATAATAATAGTAATAATAATAATAATAATAATAATAAACTGTGGTGGGCTAGTGCCCTGCCTGGGGTTTGTTTCCTGCGTTGTGCCCTGTGCTGGCTGGGATTGGCTCCAGCAGACCCCCGTGACCCTGTAGTTAGGATATAGCAGGTTGGAAAATGACTGATTGACTGACTAAATACAAAAACCTACTTCTCAAGAATAGCTTCACAGGAAAATGTCTCACTACATAACTCTTTTCCACACACTTCTCTCATTTTTGTGCTAATGTTGAAGACAAGCCTGTGAGGCTCTTCAGCTGTTTAATCATCTCATTTATTGGCAAAAATTACACTCACCGTGGCACCTTGAACGCCTTGTGGGCCTGGTTCTCCGTCATGTCCACGAGCACCCTATTAGAACAGATAAAGTAATTCTATTAGAGTTAAAAAATACTCTCAGCAATAAAAATGAATATATATGTTGTGCACCTGGGGCAACAGGGATTCTTCTTGACTCCCCAATGTCTTTTTTATAATACCTGAATCAGAACGCTGTTATAATACACAGCAAGCAAGGTGGTCTACAGGTTATAAAGCCAACACTCAATCAAATTAGTAGAAAATGAGGGCAAACACATTCAATCTGAAAATGAGGACTGACATCTTTATATGGAGGGATGTGGCACACTTTAGAAAACTGCTTGGTTATGTCCCAGTTTACTAAATATGCTTACGTTACACTGAACAGGTTTATTCTTACCATGACAACTTACTAACTTTTAAATTCAGAAGCGGTAATGTGGAGAGGGTCTCCAGTTTTAAATCTCTGGAAGCCAACATCACCAAGACCTTACATGGTCAATAAATACTACCACTGTGGTCAAAGTACACATGCTTAAAAAAATTCAATTTGTCCCCCTCAGATGCTGGTGTACTTTTACCACCACTCTGCAGAAAGCGTTCTGACATTAATGGATAGTACACAAAGTGTACAGCTGCAGACAGAAAATCTTTTCAGAGAGTAGTAACCTCTGCACAGTAAACAACTCGGCACCATTTACCCTCACTTGAAGACATTTTTAGATCACCAGGCCTTTGCAAAGGCAGCACAGGATTGTGAAAGACACCATTCACCTTTGCCATCACTGTTTTATCCTGTTGCCTTCTGGGAGACGCTACAGGGCCATAAAAACCCACACCTCCAGACTCAAAACTAGTTTTTATTACAGAGCCATCACTGCACTGAACCTAGTGGAAAAATTACCCCCCTTGGCCCTACTCAGTTTTTTGAAAGTCTTACACAGAATTATATTTACAACATGAAATACTATTGGCTGTGTACAATCTACCAGAGTTGTAATACTTTTATTTTATCTTTATAATTTTATATATTTCTAGTGTATTTATTTTTTCTGTTGTGAGGGAACTCAACTAGTTTTTACCAATAACCACCATTCCGGATTACATATTAATTTTGTTGTATTTAAATGCAATGACAATAAAATCATCTATCTATCTATCTATCTATCTATCTATCTATCTATCTATCTATCTATC
>JANRMT010062825.1:1561280-1586682 GCA_026402145.1 Polypterus bichir lapradei | reverse complement strand
ATCTATCTATCTATCTATCTATCTATCTATCTATCATATAGGGCTTTATCTATCTATCTATCTATCTATCTATCTATCTATCTATCTATCTATCTATAATCTAGTGCCTTATCTATCTATCTATCTATCTATCTATCTATCATCTAGTGCCTTATCTATCTATCTATCTATCTATCTATCTATCATATAGTGCCTTATCTATCTATCTATCTATCTATCTATCTATCTATCTATCTATCTATCTATCTATCTATCTATCACATAGTGCCTTATCTATCTATCTATCTATCTATCTATCACATAGTGCCTTATCTATCTATCTATCTATCTATCTATCTATCTATCTATCTATCTATCTATCATATAGTGCCTTATCTATCTATCTATCTAATATATAGCTTTCTGCAGTATTATATAGACTCAGAGGACACAATATTAGGTACACCTACTTAATTAAACAGCCTACTATTCCAAATACCCAATCAGGTGGCTTCAATTCAACACAATGTACTTTCTATAGTATGATCAGTATTGCTATTATTTACGTATTGTTGCATTTTCAGTCTAGTCTGTTTTAGGTAATACTTTAATGACATAGACACTAAATTCTTGGAAACCATATTTTATGAGAAAAGGTCACCTGGTTTGGGAGTTCTAATTCATGGCATTTATTGTAAGTTATATATGTAACAGTTACACTCTAAGATACATAGCATATTATATAATAGACACAGTTTTGACAAGACACTGTTTAAAACACAGTGAAAATGTATTTTCTTTATCTTCTCTCTTCTGGTGGGTCATGGAGTTGAAGCACAAAGCACTGTGCTCTCTTCTATCTCAATTGTTACTCGTTTGTAAAATAATAAAACTTTATGTAAACATTTCATAATGATTTATGTTCTGTTTCCACCTGTTAGTACCTGACTAGGATCAATAGCTGACCAAATAAGAACATGGACTAAACAGTTGCCTTTTGTTTCCTATTCTCTATAAATATTCTATGAGACTGATTGTGCATTTTGATGCCTGTCACTTTATTCACTGACTATACTCATGGATACTTTTACGGGAAACAGCCATGTTTCATTTTGGATACAATTTTGTAAAACTGATGCTGAAATCAATTTTGCTGAAAAGGAGGTTTTTAAAGTTTTTTGGGTTAGAAAACAAAGAATATTGCTCCTAAAGCCTTGTTAGTGTGTCTGTGTTTTTGCAGCAGCTGCTTAACACAGGTAGTCTGCCGCACAGCGGTTGTGAATTCTATTTTATCACTCTCATTTAAATCAATGCAAAGGAGGGCAGAGTGTTTTTTTTTTTTTTAAATGTAACATGCTGCATTCTGACCTTATAAACTTAAAAGCCTATAATTTCCATATGAAGATATACTAAAAGTAACAATCATGCAAATGATTGTGTCTCCTTTGCTGAAAAACTGAGTACAGAGGAAGCATCCCCAGTCATGATCTGCATTTTGTTTTTCATTTTTTATAGTAGTTCTGGGAATGTACAAAATATTTAGATAGCATTTTGGGCGTTTCAAAGGCCAAGGAATTCACTGATCATGTTTATCTTTATTTAGATGCATTTTTAATAATGTTACACATTATTTAGCTACAACATGATGCTGTTTTGTTATTGTTCAGTGTTGTCACTTTGTGCTCTTATTTTCAGACTGTTGCTTGGCAGGACAGCCAGGAGTGTGTGACAGGTGACATCATTACCACAGCAGCATAGTTGTCAGTGTCAGGCACTTCCTGACTGTTGTCGCACATGCACATGAAAGAGGCTCTGTCAAGGTATGTAAGGGCAACTGACTCCGCCACTTCCGGTTCAGCCTCATTAAAAGCCGAGCCTCCCAGAAGGAGGCGTAATTCTTGGCACAAGTGACCTGCCGAATGGAGCTCTGCTACCATGCTGACCTAAATAATGGCTAACCAGCCCAAATACCTTGTTTAGGTTTTTGATTCCCTGCATAGCAGGAAGTACACGGCAAGTTTTTTGATCTTCTTTGTTGCATCTTCAGACAATAAATTCAATTCCCCTGTTGGGTCCCCAAATTTTTCTAGTTCATGGAGCTGTCATTCATGCACCTGACCTCACTGCCTATTTGGCAAAAGCTCTCAAAAAACTTAGCATTTGGTTAAAGAATTTCAAGTTTTGCTTTCCTGGTTACAAATTCTTTTTGTTCCTGATTATGAGTTATGCCAATTGATTTATCTTTGGTTACAAGCTCTGTTCTGGCGTTTGAGCCTCTTGTTATGTTTTTATAAACTCTGTTTCATGTCACTTGCCCTTGGCTTTGTCGATAACTATTCTTTGACTCAAAGGTTGTGACTCTGGATATTTCTTTTGCATTTTCCATCGTCTGGTTCTTAAATAAAATCATTAGACTGCTTCCCTCCTTTAAAATCAGTACATGCCGTTCTATCCTTGTTCTTACCTAGCTAGCACCTTTTCCAGTTTCTTGATTCTTGGAGATGACGGTGTAGATATTCATGCAGCAAGTGCTATGGCTCTTGGAGTATCATTTGTCACCAATGCATCTTTAGGGTTTTGATCTCACAAATTGTGATCATAATTGTAAAAGTGGGCATCATACTATCTGAATAACCATAACATGTGTGTAACTATGTTATTTTTTTCTGTTTTCTGTTTAAACACTAATTGACAGGTAGATACACCTAGAATTAATGCAGTGTGGCGAGTGGCTGGGGGTGGTACCCAGCCGGGATGCCAAGGAGGACCGGAAGAGGGCTTGCGCCTCCTTCAGGCCACGAGGGAGCGACCACCCTGGTGGCTTTGGGGACCACAGGAACAGAGCTTGGAAGCCCAACCCTACAGGGGGCGCTCCAATGCCTGAAGAGCACTTCCGGGTGTGGCAGAAGTGCTAGGGGGAAGAAGACCAGGGACAGCCGGAGTGCTTCCGGGTGTGCAGCCGGTACTTCCGCCACACTGGGAGATTATCGGGAGGCACCTGGAGCACATCCGGGTGATTATAAAAGGGGCCTCCATTCGTGGGCTGGAGTCGGGAGTGCAGAGGACAAGGTCTTGGTGGAGAGGAGTGGAGGCGGCCTGAAGGAAGAAGAGGCATTGTTTGAGGGCCTGGACTTTTGGGGGGTTTGGGGTTGTGTGCATTGTTGTAAATATTAGTAATGTATAATAAACGTGTGGTGGGTGATTATACGATGTATGCCTGTCTGTGTCCAGGCCATCGTCCACAGTAGGAAAACACTTCCAGACAGTAACTAATCACCTTTATTCCTTTCTCAATGGCATGAATGTCCCTGATCACAAAAAAAACATTTATATTGCAAATTTTTTTGCAAAGTGAAACTCTGAGTTTTATGGTACATTCAGCTTGGCGCATTCATGCTTTACTCTTCACATCCGTTTCACCTACCGAAGAAGTGGCATGAAGAGGCTGTGCTGCCCGCCTTTCCAGCTCTATAATATACAGTGAATTGCCGTCGCTCAAGAACATGGATGGGTTCAGCCAATACCTACTACTAAACACTCGTAGAAACAAATGTAAACTTACCCTTTCACCTTTCAGTCCCAATATTCCTGTAATTCCTCTGATGCCTTGAGGACCCTAGAAAATGTGTATAATGTTAGATTAAAACCAAGCATGACATGACATATCGAGCTAGTTAGCTTCCTATAATCCAAACGTCAGAGTGTTCATTAGGTAGAAAAGGAGACTCATTGGTAAAATATGAGGAAAGAAAAATATGATATTCAAATTCATTATGTACAACTCCTCTTCATTATGGTTTGAATATAGTCGTTCTATATGACATTAAAGATGCCGAAAATAGATGATGTCAAGGGGTTAATCTGAAATTAAAAACTTAAAGTCAAAAGAACATGAAGGAGTGGAGTACAGTTTAAGTACCACATAAGCATGCCCACCTGCTTATGGGGGATCAGGGCGAGGGCAAACCTCAGATTTGTGATTCCAGGAAATCTATGTTGTGGAGAGCAACGTACAGAGGCGGGGAAACGTAATGTGACTTAAATAAAGGGGATGGCTACAAAACAGAGGACTCACAGTCACTGGAGCTGAACTTTAAGCTCAGTTGATTTTTGCCGCTCCTTTGTTTGGTATTCTTTACTGAATTAATATCACACCCACCTGGAATCCATGATTATCTCAATTTCTCAATGCGCCTCTGGCAAAAGGCAATATACAAATGTATTGAGTAATCCACTGTGAGTGCTTTATTGTAAAGGACTGGCGTCCTTAGCAGGTATGTGCCAAGCATTACCTACTGGGATGGTGCATTTCCTTCATGGCAGGATTTGCCTTTCATTTTAATAAATGCATTAATCATAAAGCTAAAAACATTTTAAAGGTTGAAAGTTATAATAATTAGCGCCTCATTTTCAGTCAATGGAAGCTGTAGAACATTTGCTTGGCTTTTCCTGGGATAAACTGCACTCTTATATAACACAATAGTCTCAAAAGCTGTACAGGGTCACAGTGGGGCATTGTCACTTACTGAGTACTTTAAAAATTTGTGCAGGGACGCAATTGGAACAATTTTTTTAACTATTATTAATGTGTTTTAATGCAATAAATGATTTCTCCATATGTATTCTAGTGAAACAGGAGTGAAAGTTTGTTAGGCAGAAATGCATGACAACAGAGTAAAGCACAAAAAGGCAATTCTCCTTAAATATCCTCGAAAACAGAATTATAAATATACAGAAGTGAGGAAGAAGAGAATAAACAAAAAAATGACATTTCCATGCTGAAAAAGTAAAAGAAAGAATCTGTAAATAAAAATAACTGGGCTATTTAGCATTTATCAGATGTGAAGTCCTCAAGACTTCACACCTGTGATGAAATGGTAACACGTTAAACCGTAATAACTCTCATTGTTTCTAGTAGTGGGCAATTCGCAAACAATTTGTTCTTTTTGAATGACTCTTTTCAGTAAATCATGGGAATCAATTACACATGAACAATTTGATTCAGTAGAGCTCAACAGAAGTGCTAATGCATTATGTTATACATGATGCCATCAGACTCTTTCACTTAGATGTTTAAAGCTCATGTGCAAATATCGCCCATCTCATTCATGATTCTTGTTCACTTCACTTAGGACTCTTTGTTGTTAGAATGAAATTATTATCAGCAAGCGAGAACTCTGTCATTGATCATTCTCTCATTCATCATACAAGTGCAAACCTGTAACAACACATTTATATTAGAGTAGGTTGTCTGTTTTGTACAATTTGTCTTGGAATTGTTTTAAACAGAATTTATAAAAAATAATATTAAACTAATATGTTTTTGTCCCTTTGTACATTTAACAAATTAGTCACACAAAATGGACCCTGTAAAAATAATATTCAAATTTCTAACAATTATTTGCCTTCATCTTTACTTTAGTACACACTTTTTACAACTCATTGAATGCACTAAGAATTCCCAACCATTTGATTCGTGAACAAGTCATACAATTCTTGTTCATTCAAGTCGTGAACTGAATCATTACCCAAGAATGAGTCACACGACTTTCGTTCATTTCATGAATCATTACCTGAGAGCGAGCTACACAATTCACTTATGATTCTCAAATTTAGTGTCTTATTTTAATTATGCGTTTTCACTATATTGTCTTGCTTCATACATTCAAAGAGGTTAATAGTATAGAATATGAATTACCAGCATGTTTAATATTTAATTTAATACATACAAATATATAGAATAGAATAGAACAGAATATGATAAAATAGAATTTATTGTACTATTATTGAATAATTAACTTGTGATTCATTCAGGGGGGACCTAAAATGTTTTTTTTTTTTATAATGGAATTGGTCACTTAATCGGGTAGTTTGAAAAAATCAACTCAGCAAATTGAATCAAAATATCCATCACTAACTGTTTCATTAATAAACCTTTACAAAACCTTGGAATGGATCAATAGTTTCAACTTTAGATTAGAAGCTGCAAAAATATCATGGGTATTTATTAATTAATTAATTATTTATTTAAAAATGTAAAGAAACATTATATAACAATAATTAATGACTTGTTAATTCAAGTTATCGGAACGTGTTACCTAAGAACTTTGTATGTCTGACTTTTATTAGTTTTTCAGCATGATAATAACAAATGTCGCTCAGCCTTTTTCCATTCTGTACAAGTACTTGGACCAATAATATTAAATCCTAGTCAAAACCAATATCTGTACTGTATGATGTACAGTAAAATAGAAAGTAGTACAGAAATGAAGGAACTATGAAATGAAATCTTAGAATACTGGAACTTGGCTTTGTTTTTGTCTGTTGTGTTTGAAGCATCCTACACATCCTCAATCTGACTCATAACAACATTATGAAGAGGTTTAACAAGTAGAGGAATAAATAAGAATACTTTACTGTAGGGCCTTGTGCGCCAACATCCCCTGGTGCCCCCTGTTCACCTTCTTCACCCTGAAAGATAAAGAGGACAGATCTTCATTAGAATTTTTACAACAGTATACTGTGAAAAGCTAAGGGGACTGAACATCCGTGTCACACCATTTTAAGATTCATCATATTGATTGTTTTTCAGAATGATTTGACTTGTACATAAAACTGCTCTATATATTAGCGTCTCAGTGTATTTCAGTTTGGAATATACAAGACTGCTTACACATAAAACCCTTCTTGAGCCATCTTGTCCCCACCACCACTCTTTAGCTATACTTGAAAGAAAGCCTCTTTCTTGTCATATAATACAATTAATTTACAAACACCCAGTATCTTTCCCCAAGTTGTAGACTAAGTCTGACCGACTCATGCCTATTTTAAGAGGATATCTCAAATAGAAATTAAGGTTGAATAGACAGGAAAAGAAGTGGTACTGATTAAGGATATCTGACTGTGCATTGAGATATGGTGCTTGTGTCCAATTTCCAGTTATGTGATTATGAGACCTCTGTGAAGCCTTATGGTTAGCAGGCTGACTGGGCTCTTCACATCCTTCACATAAGTGACTTCTGACCCTCTGACAGGGATGTACTATAATATTAATTTTGTAAGATGTTTAAAACTGAAGCATTACTGAATGAAGTTGCCTTTCTAATATCAGTCCAGTAGGTGAATTGGTCTTACATTGTTGTGTTAGCCATGACATTCCCTGTGTATTTGCTACTACATTATCTTGGGCCATATTTTCTTGATGAGTGTCGAAGTTATGTCTTCTGTTGCAAGTCTGTTAGTTCTAAGAGTCAGGTAAAGAGAGCTGTTGAGCTGCCTATTGTTCTTACTTGTTGGTACATCATTGGTTTTCAGTGGTATGCAAGCTATATTTTTGTGTTCATTAAAAAACAAATGTGGCGATAAGCACTCAATTTCAGTATCACACTCAAGATTTTTGTTTTCAGTCCTTTTAATCAAGATCAGCTTTGGAGAAAGGTAATCTGTAAATTTATCTTGCCAAAATCTACTCTCTATATATAAAATCCTAAGCCTAACAGTGCAACGATTTTGTGCAACAATTATATGTCACTTTTTTGTCACGCTTTAAATCGGGCTTATTTTAAAACCTACATATAGTGGAACCTCGGTTTACGAGTGACTTGGTTTACAAGCGTTTTGCAAGATGAGCAAAAATTTTTAATAAATTTTGACTTGATAAACGAGCGATGTCTTGCAATACGAGTAGTATGGATACCTTTGTCTGCTGAGCGTCATGTGATCACAACTGAGCTGATGGTTCTTTTCTCTCTCTCCTTATCTCGCTCACACAGCGTGTCTCTCTCTCTCTCCTATTCTCGCTCGCTCGCCCAGCGCGTCTCTCTCTCTCTCTCTCTCTCTCCTTATCTCACTCGCTCGCTGGCCCAGCGCGTCTCTCTCTCTCTCTCTCTCCTTATCTCGCTCGCTCTCTCTCCCAGCACGTCTCTCTCTCGCTCTCCTTATCTCGCTTGCTCGCTCGCCCAGCGCGTCTCTCTCTCTCCTTATCTCGCTCGCTCGCTCGCCCAGCGCGTCTCTCTCTCTCTCTCTCTCCTTATCTCGCTCGCTTGCTCGCCCAGTGCGTCTCTCTCTCTCTCTGGCAATCGTCTCCTATTCTCCGTCTGAGTCTGTGTGCCTCACTCATATAGTCAACATCTGTTTACTACAGCATTGTGACTGTGTGTGTGTGCACTGTGAAGTGCGAGTCCCCATCTTGCTCCCCAAAACACGAAGCTGAGTCTCAGTACTTTAACACCAGCTTTATTCAGCTTGAAACAGCAACAGCGCTGTTATTTATTGTACCGGGATCTTTATAATGTTCCTTGTATGACCCAATGATGACAGGCGCTTATAGCATGTCTGCGATCTTTTTGGATGCGCTTATACGGAGAACTGCTACAGCGCTGGGAGACTGCGATTGCTTTGGGACGCTCTTCCGCGTGTTGTCCCGTTGGGTGGAATCCCACATGAGTTTAGAAACTCACACCAACCATGATTCTTTTTAAAGGTAAAGTGCAGGTTAATTTTTATTATGTATTTTACATTTTATATTTTGTATTAATCATTTTTATATGAATAGTTTTGGGTTGTGGAAAAAATCATCTGAGTTTCCATTATTTCTTATGGGGAAATTCGCTTTGATATACGAGTGCTTTGGATTGCGAGCACGTTTCCGGAACGAATTATGCTCGCAAACCGAGGTTCCACTGTATATATGTTTGGTATTATTCTTTTCAGGATTTATCAAACTTTAATGTGATGTTGTTAGATTTTCAGATTCTTATTCCATTTTTAAATTATAAACTAAAAAATAACAAGAACTCATGTCCTGCAAGACAAGACTTTGTGCCAAGAGATTTAACCACGCCCTGGGCTGGAAATAAAAGACAAAGAGTAGGACAGCTGCTGTACAGGATTTTAAATGTTCGAAGGCGCTGTGCGAGATGCAGATCATGCGGCGCGGCAGCAAGCCAGTAGGTAATCGA
Source organism: Polypterus bichir lapradei (assembly GCA_026402145.1). Lineage (NCBI taxonomy): Eukaryota > Metazoa > Chordata > Cladistia > Polypteriformes > Polypteridae > Polypterus > Polypterus bichir. The sequence continues at coordinate 1,577,743 of JANRMT010062825.1, read as the reverse complement.
GCAAAGAGGAGGTAAAAAATAAACTGTATTTGTTTCCCATTGTATCACATTTTAAGTAGGAGTTTCAGAGGTGCGATGGGGTGCATTCAGCCCCCCTCTTCACAACGCAAGCGGCAGAAATTTGAAGAGGCTGCTGTGTAGCGCAGGCTGGGGGGGTTGGCAAGCGAAGCTAGTAGGGGGCGAACCCCCTAGTTCAATATAAAAATCAGATTGGCAGCAGAGTACAAAGTCACAGTTGTGCAGTTCAATCAGCAAAATCACACAATTTTAGCACTTAAAAGAAAATACATTTAGGAGTTTGTGTAGTTTTATTTTAGAATATGTGAAGTGATCCCAGGTTGTGTGAATTTAAGGTATGGTAGCAATTAAACTTTAATGTGTATTTTAGAATCTTCTATATATTCAACAGCATTTCACAAAGACATAACGCTGTACTTACTGCAGTACATGCAACAGAAGCATAATACCTAACAGCACCTTCTGGTATGACTGGCATTCTCTTTGATTTTTTTTTTTTTTGGATGATAACCTGAAGCATTTTTGTCAATATATATGTGCCTATTCTGGGATTTTTTAACCCAAGGTATTTGAATCTAACATTTGTTTTTCTGGGGATGTTGTTCTGTAAAAGATTACATAATTTTGCATTTTTTCACTGTTGTGTTATAGCCAAGTTCCTGGCTTGTATTTATTTTGTATTTTACTGAATTATTTTGTTATTTTTGAATTATTTTTCATAAATTTACATAATTTCTGTTATGATGGTGTATTATTTATTTTTATGTACTATGTCTCTAAATGTGGCTCATTCCTCTGTACTGTGTGGGTGGAGCCTCTGAGGGCGGAGCCACACTGATGTCACTACTGCTGGGTTCTCCCTTTGCCTTTATATTCAGTTAGAGAGAGGAACGCAGAAGTGGATCATTGACTTTGTGTAGGAGGTATGTGAGTATTGCTTACCTCTTATTCACTTGCCGGTTTCTGGATTCTTTTGCTGTTTATTGGACTTCTGCATTTGGATTGGAAATCCTTTTTGCCCTTATTTGTTTTTTCTATTTTTTGTTTTTATAGTGCTTCTATTTCTTTTCTGTGAAAATTCTTTATTTATTAAGATTTCTGTCTGGATTGTCTTACCAAGCCAGTGTTTTACAGCTTTCTCTCCCTTATATGACATCTTTAATATATTTCTAGGCTTAAAAAAAACAGTTATCCATTCTGGGCCTGTATAGGCTGAAGCCTGCAAGTTGTAGTTGGAGCCTAGCTGCCCAAGATAAGGCCATATCTGTTCTGGCCTCTATGAGGAGCATTTTAGATGGCGTACACCCTCTTTCACTATGTTTGAAACTCTTAAACACAACACCCATTCAGCTATTTACTTTTTACTAGTACATGTGTCATATTTTAGCTAGGATTGTTGCCCTCGTTTAGGTTTATTTTTGATTTATGTAGTCTTTCTGTTGTTGTTTAAAAATATTGTGTATTATTAAATCTGCTTTTGATGTGGTTTAGCTTTTGTATTTTTGTAATTTTACAATTTTCTTCATTATTTTGCCTCTATTTAGTGTTGTTTGTGCTTGTGTTCTGCCCTGACTCCTGTTTGTACAGCCTAAAGAAGAGCGGCCACCTAATTATGTAGCTGGGGTTGTGGTCCTAGCAGTACATAAGCCAATTATTTAGGAGATTTCTACAGCTTGTTCCTTGTCATTTTGCAATTTTATTTCTTGTTGATTTTGGAATTTCTAGATTTTGATGCCTGCTCTTGTTTGAAGGTGAAGCTATTGTTTAGTGATTATTGGATTAGGCAAACATATTTTTGCTCTGCATCTTACTCTAGATTATTTTCACAATCTTTATGCATCATCTTAATAAATCTCTAAATATTAAAAGACTTTTGATTTGTTTTGTGACTCCAAAGGTTTATGGCTTTCACTATTATTCTTTTGTGAATCTTTTTTGAACTTTAAAAGCTTAAGGCTAATGTTAGGCCTGTTGAAGCTGTAAAGCTTTTGAGTTGGGAGTAGACTGCCTGGGGCGAGACCTACTGTGGGCTTTCAAATCAGGGGAATACTGATCTGGTTTAGTGTGTTTTGAGATCTTCATTCTTTTTGCTGTGTTTTGTATGGTTACTACACAACAGCGCAGTGTGTGACATAACCAGAGCAGCCATACTTTATAAAAGTCAGCCCCTGCATTTCTGGATCTTTTGAGATCAGGATAACTAAAGGTGTTATTGTGTGATTCTGAGTGTCACAGTTATGGTGCAAGAACCTAGCTTTTTGATATTAATAACACAGATATTTTGGTCAGTGTATTGGGTTAGTTAACAGAACAGATTGACTTTCTGGTTAACAAATTTGGCACAAACCTCAAGAGCATCACTTCTCATAGCCCTTCTATGTTAAAAAGGCTTTTCCAGCGATTTTCACTTGTAGGCTTTATTTACATAATGTTAGCGAGTCAGAGGGAGAAGGGAGTGTGACCCCATGTAGCCAGTTGCACAGTCTGACATTCCCAGCAACTCACAGCAACTATTCTGTGATTCACCACAATTTTTGTTTTTAGTCACGAGAACTGACAACCAATGAATGCTCATCCAGAAGTACAATGCATTTAATGCAGCAATGAGGAATAAGAAACACAGGTGTTTTGGATTTCACAAATGGGAAGAGAAGCTCATCTCTCTGATCTCACGTTTTATGTAGCACAACAGAATGGAATCAAGAATAAGGGGCAGAGATTGTAGTTGAACTCATCTAACCTTTCAACCATTTATATAGCAGGCAGCATGCTAGTGGCGGTCACAAAAAGGGACGAGCATGACTATGCTGGAAAGTCACCATTCATTTGCTAAATGTGACATGCCCAGTGATTTTCAGTCATGTGACAAGATCAGCAACTGCACTTGGCAACTCTGACATACCAAGTGACTAAAGGTTGTGTAATGTGTTATTGGCTTACATTGCTTGTTTTTAAAAAATTTAAAAAGAACAGAGGTGAATTGTATTTTACACATCATGTGTATTTAGATAATATTTATCACTGAAGTTGATATTGAAAAAATAGCTATATGTATCATAGGCCACATGCATTCTCAGCATGTTTTTACAGATTCCTATACATGTCATAGGTTATCATACCAAAAGCAGAAGCAAAATGTAACTAATACCAAAATATAAGCAGCATTTTGCAGCTCTCCATATGTACCACTTCTCGGCTGGTATTGTCACAGGGGTAGCTGCTCTACACGGCTGTAGTGACACCGCTTTGTCAGTTGAAAATCCTGTGCATAGCAGAGATATAAAGACAAGTCGAGAGGTGCCTCACCTTGTGACCTTGTTTTCCAGGCTCCCCAGCTTCTCCTTTAACTCCTTTATGACCCTGAAATTCAGGAAATAAAATCATGACAAGTAAACTTAAATATAGTAAAAAAAACAGTGTTATTTCACACCTACAAAAAAAACATACTGTTCTACTACTTTCTACCTATCTGTATATGGCACTGCATACTTGTACATACGTATGTATGTGTGTGTGTGTATATATATATATATATATATAATATATGTATATATTCATATACTGTATATATATAATATATAGATAAAATCACACACGTGCACAAAGGAGGCAGTAAATGGTCTTAACTAAAGAAGGAACGCCGGGTCAGGGTTTGACAATGTGCAATAATGTCTTTTCTTCCCCTTCTGCAGATCATCTGATGGGAAAACAAAATGAAGCCAACCAGGTTCCACTTCCTCCTCAAGACCATGACCTCTTACACACCTCATTTCCACCTGTTCCCATCAAACCTTCCACTTACTTCCCACTTCCTATAAAGCCAATGACTTCTCTTTTGCTTAGAGTCCCGTTCTGGACTCACTCCTCAGGCACTACTTGGTGGCAAATCCACTACTTTTGAAAGATAGCATATAATACCCTATCCCGGGGGGGGGGGTTGGTCAGCAAAATTTTTCTGTCTTTGTTGTGTTTTTTATATATAAATATATATGTGTACGTATATACAATATATATATATATACTGTAAATACTGTCACACATGCACACACAGGGGATGCCTGAAGGGATCTACCGAAGTAAGTGATGCCACTCCAGCATGAGAGAGGACGCTGGCGTTAACAACTTCCCCCATCTCACCCACACCCACACCTTCGAAGCACATGTGGCGGAGAATGTATAAGCACACCCTAACAGGTGATCTAAGCCCCGTCCCTTCAGATGGAGGTAGTTATTCAGAACATCAATCAGAAGCAAGGAAAGATGCTGGAGAACAGCAGCACTTTGCCTATTAATTAAGGTCCACCAGAGTTTTGCCCTATGCTTGGCAATTGTCCCATCTGTGTGCCACCACTATATACTGTATATATGTAATGTGTATGTTTGACTAGACATTTCTTAGATTTTAATATTATTTGCCTTTTGCACATTCAAACTGCACAAAATTCAATTTAGATGCCTATAGGTACTCAACACAATTTTAGTAAAATATGACATACGGATTCAGATATTTGTAAGTGCTTGTCTTAGTCTATGTTCACGCTACTACATTTTCATTTACAATCACAGATTTTAGTGTCCATTTTTACCTTTCATGCATCCTACCCTGGCATTTTTAACCCCCAAAAAGCGAGACTTTTGAAAATGCTCTCCAGTGCCGTATACTTCTAAAACGCAGCCTCAGCATTGTAATGTGCACTGGTAAAAATGCAGACTTTTAAAAATGCAGCTTCTAATTGTGCTCTCGTTCATTCATGCTTACTACTACATTGGTCATCCTTCACAGAAGAAAACGATATTCCAGCATAGTGGCCACAGAGAAGTTGCTCTCCATAGCGATTGTTGCATTGCTTACCTACCGTATATACTCGTATTTAAGTTCTTCCGCGGATAAGTCGGCTCTTGATTTTACCGTATAATTTTTGGTGTTTTATAATGTCGGTCGTATAAGTCGAATGCGGAAAACTCACGCTATTGGTCCAAAAGATTATGACATGTTAATGCCCACCTGAGAGAGTAACCACAGGGCACACAGCCTTTTTGTCTATGTATTGTGCCTACATGACCACACGGTAATACCAAAGCGACATTTGCACTGTTTTGTGTTTTTTGTATCTCACACTCCTCCTATCTCACATACTCCTTTATCGTAAAAAGCATCCCTTATCTGCTATGGAGCGTTCAATCAGAAGAAAATATGAAGCTGGTTATAAATTAAAAGTCGTTGAAGTGCTGAAAGAAATTGGTAACTGCGCTGCTGCAATAAAATTCAATATGTCTGAGATACTGATGCAAGCCTGGAGGAGGCGAGAAAATGTATAAAAAAATTAAGTGTCGCATTTTAGAACGGGCGTATAAGTCGGGTTCTGATTTTATGATCGATTTTTCGGGTTTCAACCCGACTTATACACGAGTATATACGGTATACAGTATGTATCTAAACTGTGTTTTGTGCAGTTTAATTGGCGCATACAATCACAAAAGACAAAAAATGATTGGACACTGCAATTCTGTGATTAATCCCTTGGCTGGCAGTGTAACGATCCCTTCGAGGAGGACACTCTGTTTCTGCCAATGCACACATGCCCAGTGTAGGTGAACAGCTACATAATATGCATTTTTTGACACTTTAGTGGTACTTTTGAAAACAATCCAGAGGTCGCTTTTGTTTAAAAATGCAGTTTTTAGATGAAAACTTTAAAGTATAGATGTAGCCTCAGTCTGTGCTTTTATGTATTGAGGCAGCTTACACTGATGTTTCAGTTTCTAGCAGCTTCAGACTCCTCAGTCAACTGAGACTCACATCATACGAAAATGACATGATGCCAATCTTTGGGTGGTTGGCTTTTTGTCTTTAAAATCTAAATCTTTTAGTAACAATAAATAGTACAAAAACACGAGGCAAATGCAATTTCATTTTCAGCTCCTCATTCTGTGTTCCAAGTCATGGAAGATGTGATATCAAATAAAATGGACATGCTAGTCCGATCGATCTCAGTGTGCCACATTCAAATCTCTCTCCTGAATCCTTGTTCTCTGTTACCTTTTGTCATCATGGCTTAAGTATAAATTGCCTCCTCTGCCCATTAACTATTTATTACTTGAATAAAAATGAGAAAACATTAGGAAATCGGTATTATTCCAAATAATGCATTTAAAAACTTAGAATGAGAGCTCACCTTCATACCCGGGAGGCCCGGATGGCCTGGAGCTCCAGGGGGGCAGGCATTTGGACACTAAAGGAGAGAATTGTAGAATATAACCAGTCAGATCTTTCTCTTTGAAATTCATCTCATGCTACTCTTCACTAAAAGATTCTGTGCAGCTTTACTCACAAGCTCTCCACCACCTTCCCGAAATCCTGCAGCCCCCTGGAAAGGCAAAAGTTCAAAGTTTATTATACTAACATTGGTTTTGTGTTTCACTGTGAGCTCAAAATCTTTCTTTTGCCTTACTCATAAAATAATTGAGTTTTATTCTTTATTTTTTTGCTGGTAACCACTTTAAATTTTGTGAATTGTACCGTTTTAGTTCCAGCCCTTAAAACCGAATCACTGGTCTAATTAAGAGCAAACATGACAGTACTCACTCTAGGTCCAGGGGGTCCAGGGAGGCCAGGAGGTCCTCTGATGCCAGCTTCACCCTAGAAAGTTTAGAAAAGGAAATCTGAGTTCATCATGTCAGGACACACAACAACAGATAGTCTCCTTCATTAATGATTGGGTTTTCATTTTGTCTTCAGATATATCCATTTTGTACAGACTTGGCACTACAGTATGCTGCCCCTACTTTTTCTGAATAAAGTTCTAAAATTTGTAATTAATATCTTTGGACTAATTGATGATACAGACACATGTATATATTTTTTTCCAATTTATAACATAGAGTTGCTGCCTACAGTATATGATTCAGTGGCTAATCAGAGGCTGACTTGCCAGCAAACAAACAAAACAAACCTCTCCAATTTTTTTTTTTAATTATGTCGTGAAAAATGGATGGACAACACTGGTGGAGACAGAAGATAATAGTCATGAAACAAGAAAGCACGTCTTTGAATGGAGTAGCCCACCTAATCACTTAACTGAGACAGAGGATTATACTCCTTTGTAAGAAATGGATGGAAGAGTTCTCGTTTGATGATCAGCGCATAAAAGGGACTTCATTGTAATGGCCCTTATCTACTAGTACAATAAGACCATTCATTTGTAAGGCATATTATCATACAAGTAGCAGCAGTACTACTGTGATGTGTACAGAGTACAGTGAATTTCTTTACAAATTTGTTTACAAATTGTAACAGAAAAATGAAAGTTAAGTTAGACAATGAAAACAAAGTGTAACATTCAGGTGCATTCCATGGACACCAAAGTGCGCAGTTTATGCAATTCAACAGCGCACACTCCAAAAAACCACCTAGGACTCCATATGGGCTTTGACACCAGCACTACTATGCTGGGAGGGAGGGAGGGTCCCACCAAATGGGGTTATTTCTGTTTCATGAATTAACGTCACGGATTAATGTCGTTGACAGTCACAGGTTGTGATCATTTTCTATTAACAAGCAGAGAGATGGCTTCAGGTCAACACTAATGAGGAGCTCAGGAAAAAATAAATAAATAAATAAAAAAACAAAAGCATGAAGAAGTAGCTCAGGTGGCACTAGCGGTTGTGTTTAGAAATCTAAATTTGTCCAATCAGTAGCCACTACATTAGAGCTAATAGCTTACTGGAATAACAACAGGATTATGTGTAACAGCTTTGATATCGAGTGTTTAATGGATATTATCTGATGTTATAGCGCTTAGCTGACACACGGCTGATGATTATTGATTACCACCATGTAGATCTCTGGAACTCGACACATTTGTAAAGGCTGCTAACATTAGTCGACCAATGAAGTGCTCTGAGTGTTGCCACATTGAGGACACGTTTGTAAATTTCAGCAACGCACTAGTAAGCTCTCTGGCTTACTAGTCAGTTATTGTGGAAAAGCAACACACGAGCAACTTTGACAAACAACAAGGGCACTCGGATCAGATGAACTCTAACTCTTGGTTAACATCATCGGCAGCTAACAGTACTGATTATTGCTATCTGCTGTCACTAAGTGCAGATAAATTCAGAAATGTAGCTAATGCAGTCACATGCTCAATTCTTAAATATGCATTAAGCAAGTTTAAATAGTAGTACAGTAGTAGTAGTTTTTATTTTATTATTATTAGTAGTAGTAGAGGTAATAATGGTTGTATTTAGCATTATTATTTAAGTGTTTATTATTATTATTATTATTATTATTGTTATTTTTATTATTATTATTATTAGTAGTAGTAGTAATGGTTGTATTTTGTATTATTATTTAAGTGTTTATTATTACTATTATTATTATTGTTATTTTATTATTATTAGTAGTAGTAGTATTTAAGTTGTAAAAAAAAGTAACTAATTTTGTAAATGCTGTATTGAGTTCATTCATTATGACACATCAGTGTAACCAAGTCCATGTGAGTGCTATGAAAGTGTTTTCAATACTTTTAACTTAAATATATTGTATTTTTTTATAAGGAGACTCATATTTGGTTGGTTAAGTTTCTACAAAAATCACATCATTGATATTTAAATCATATCCGGGATCATTCTGATTGTAATTCACCATTCGAGGGAAGTAGAGAACAACATTTCTAAGGCTTTGAAAATCCTCCAGAAGGGTTAATGCCCGGACGGAAGTTTTTTTATTGTGTATTTAGTCATTTTGTTGTTCTTTAAATATAATTTTCCATATTATGTTCTTAATTCTGTTTCTGGTTCTTCATATTTATGTAACATGACTTTTACTAATATGGTATATTGTGTGTTATCTACTTTTTCCATTTTGTATTATATTAACAATACATACTAATGTTGTTTGTTTTCTGCCCTGTCCCCTTAAGATTGAGCATCAAGGGGTGAAGCCACCTGAAGATCCCTCTGTTGTGTAAAAGCAGATGCATCAGTAGTCACTGCAGGTTTGGCATTGTGCTTTTAGAGTCTTTATTATTAAATTTGTGATTCTTATTCGGTGTGGATTCCCTACTTTTGAGCGCTGATTATGGTTTTCCATTCTTGATTTGTTTGTTTTTAGGTTTTGCTTTCTGACAAAACCTATTTTGCCCTTTTTCTGTCCTGTCTTTTGATGTTTTCTTTTTCTTTAATGTACAGTCGACCCTTGATATACGACCGGCCTGACATGCGAACAACTTGATTTACGACCAAAATTTTTGTTTTGATTTATGACCAACATCTTGCGTTATGACCCAAATGCGGTCACGTGTATCCGCTTGTGCGATTGTAAACAAACAGCCGAGAGCGTTTGTAAGCGTCAGTCGGAGCCCAGATACATGTGTTTGTGGACGTAATTTCGGTCAGTGCAGTTATTTATCTGTATATATAATTCACTAAGACCATGGCAAGCAAGACGCATAATTGCTAAGATAGGAAGAGAAGGTAACAAAGGTAAAGAAAGCGATTGTTAAGGGATGTTAGCTAGCAGGCTGGCGCGGTACATGATGATGTCATCAGGCTGAGTCAGCACCGGCTTGCTTTGGAGTGTATTATTACAGCAGTTTACAACACGACCAGCTTTGAACTGAGTGCTCGACTACTGTCATTATTAACTTGAGAAACAGCGATCACAATCGAAACAAAGAAGGACATTGTGCGGAAATATGAGAGTGGTGTTCGTGTGACCGATCTCGCTAATATGTACAGCATGTCAAAATCCACCATCTCGACAATTTTACAAAGAAAAGATTTGCTCCTTCTAAACAATAACCACCTTCAGTTTCATTCTCCTCCTCCCTTCCTGCAGCCCAAAGATGTCTAATTAAATGATGAGTACAGTATGAAATTGATTTTTCTCGTAGGCTAGGCATTTTTTATAATTTGTTGGTAGTAAAAATTTAAAAAAAAATTATTGGTGTTTTGGTAAATTATGCACATTATACAGCCCTTTTTTATTATGAAAAGGTTAAGTAAGTGTTGCTGTGGGAGGTTCGGAGCGCATTATGGGTATTTCCATTAATTCTTATGGGAAAAACAGTCTTGACTTACAACCAAATTGAGTTACAACCGGCCCTCACGAATGAATTGAGTTCGTAAGTCAAGGGTCCACTGTATTTCTAAATAATCAAGGAACTTTGTTTTTGCATGACCAGGGTCTCTCCATTGGACTTTAAACCTTATAGTCTGAAATCAATTTTGGGCCTGTGCAGGTGTTGATACCTGCCTGTTGAGTTTAGGGGTCAGGCTGCCTTGGCTGAGTCCTGTTTCTGAGGCTGACCAGTGATGTTATCATAACATTTTTGATTTATTTTGAAGTCTATTCACCCCTTTTGCCAGTTTTCCTTGTTGCTGTATCATTATAAAATGTTATGACAGCAAAACTAGGGAGGCACAAAATATGCTTTCGGTGACCAAAGGAGACAAACCAAAAACTAGGGCACAGCGTTAAAATCTCTAACAGGTTCTAGTGCCAGCATAAAGATGGAGTTAAAATACCAATGAGTTACTAAAGAGCCCTTTCTTCACTAAACTGACTTTACAGAACAAGTTCAGATATGTTTATCTGTATTAACACTAATTAACATCGCAGTGTTAGAAAAACCAACAACAACTAATACCTATGTTCAAAAGTGCCAAAGGAAAAATGACAGACTAATCAAAATATTGAATCATATAAAAGTCACAAAAGCACCATCTGACTTTATGAGCTAACTGATAAATCTTGTATTCTTTCTATATGATTCTCTATAAAATCACACACCAGTAAACATACGCTGCATTATACAAATGTGCGTCCATGTCCCACAATGTGTGCAGTGACATTGAGAGCATTAGGGAGCCTTGAATGTTCTGGAAACAATGGAAAACTGCCAGCAAAAAATTAACAAAAAAAGCAAAGATACTTAAAAACAAATAAACCTGACAGCCTAATTATGTGAGCAAACAGATATCCTGGATTTGTATGACACAGATAAGTATACATACTGTATATATCAAAAATAAGACTGGGCTCATGTTTGCTATGACCTGGGCTGTACTGTCGATTCTGCTGCACACTATGTATACACAGACATAGTAATGTGTTGCCCTTTTGCCAAGGAGTTGTGGCAGAAGAAGGGGCCATCAGAAGCTACAGAAAGACTTAAAAGTCACACTGGAAGGAGGAGTGTGGACTGACAGGTGTTGCAAGGGGTGGCAAGTCCTGTTTGTCATGAACTAATACAGCAGTTTACAAACTGTGGGGGTGCTGAAGCTGTACAAGGGGGGTGTTGAATAAATGAACAAGACATCAAAATTAATTTCTTATATTTCTATTTCAAATTTAAATTTGCAAGCATATAATCACAACGAATGCATTATAACTAAAATTAAAATAAAACATTTCTAAGGCATAGATCTAATGACTAATATGTGCCTGCTTTGAAGTACACAGCCTGTCCAGGTTTGGTTTGATATTCGAGATATCGAGACACTCTGAGCTCCTTTTCTATTTGAAGTTTGTTTCTATGACGAGCGGCGCCGCCGCTGCTGCTTTTATAGTCACGTATTTTCAATCCAGAAACTTCGAGACGTGTCGGTATCTGTTGCGAACATTCAGGTAACAGTAGATCAGGTGATAATGCTGCGCGACTGAACCACATTGGCAGTGTAGCCAATATTGCCAAATTGAGTTAAATAATTTACTGCTTATTGGGTTATTTTCATGTTACAACTAACAACGGTATAATATTTGTCGGACAAAAATACGTTCGTCTCGCGCAGATTGACTTCATCGGTGTCCTCGTTTACGAGATTTTTAAAAATTAAAACATATTTAATCGTTTCTTTACATAAAAAAATAACTAAATAAGAATAAATTATTTATTCTTTGTTTTTGGGATTAGAATTACTACCAAAAACCACACTAGGCATTTTAACAGTTATTAAAGCACTTTTAAAAAAATAAATTGCAAATATTTCATCGAAGTTAGCCGAACACATGCAAATCTTATGGAAGTAAAAATGATAGGATACCGCGACACCGCACGAGTATCATACCTATGTTAGTTGTATCATGGGTTATTCTCATCTATCTTATATTATGCAGGGGGCACAGAATTATTCCAAGTAGAAAAGGGGGGCGCGAAATACGAAAGTTTGAGAACCGCTTGTGCCCTGTGTTGGCTGGGATTGGCTCCGGCAAACCCCCGTGGCCCTGTGGTTGGGATGTAGCGGGTTGGATAATGGATGGATGGATGGATGGATAGTAATACTAATGCATATAAGTTCCAAAAGCACTTCTGCAAATGCTCACTAGAGGGGGGTATATTGCCAAACCCCAGCCTGAAAAACTGCAATGCAGGATCTTTTTAAAATAAAACTTCTAGTCTCAGAAAATGCTCTGTTATACTGTAAAGCTCTAAAAAACACAAAAGGCATAAAGGAGTTGCTGGCAAAGGTAATCCAAAGTGAACAAAGTCCCAATACAGAATTCAAACAGAGTGGCTGAACAATCACAGCAAGAGAGTCAAATTTCCAAAATGTACAAAAAGAACAAGCACAGCAAAACACAAGTAAACTCACCAACTCTAGAGCACATTTACAATGAATTTCAAGGAACTGTGGGAAACCCTCTGGATATAAGCACAAGGCACATAACAAAGGCAGCTTATACACAAAGAAACCAAACAACATCCCAAACTAATAAAATAAATAAGAAATATAAAATCTTTCAACATAAACAAAAGAAGCAAACGTGAACAAAGAAGAACCCCAACCAGGGGAGGAACCCTGGGTAAAATATAACACAAAAGTTGCTCAAGAGCAAGAAAGGAGTCATGGAAATGAGACATCAGCTGCACCTCTCAATTGCATTATTGGATAACTAAGAACAACTATAGGGTCCTGCGGTAGAAGTGTATGGGGAATGGCTGTCCTTTGTACTTTTTAAATTTTAAAGTAAGTATAAAGGAGCTTGGATGCAGGGACACTGGGGATGCTAGAAGGTTAAAGCACTGATCCTTCTAGGCCTTGAGGCCTGGTAGCAACTGTAGCAACTACAAGGGAAATTAACCCTTGAGGACATTTTGAAAGTTGCTTCCTGCCAGAGATCCAGTGAGCCTGGAGATGGGTAATGAGTTGTGCCAAAGGCTTACTGGTCATAGGAAGGAACTGAGAGATACAGGAATTGAGAGAAAGTATTCTGTTGTGGTATTGGGGCTGTGGGAATGAGTAGAAGAGAGGACAACATATTGTATAGAGAGGCCCAGTTTGGCTTCAGGAGTTTTGTTTCTGTTTGGATTCACATTAAATTCAGCCCTACTAATATTTGTATTCAATAAAACAAATTTTTAATAGCACCAGACTCTTTGGCATCTTTATGTGCTTGAGCAGCCACTGGGCAGGATTAACTCAATAATATATACAGTACTTTATAGATTTCATACAATGTACTCACTGAACCTAGTCCAGAACTTACATATATATCAAACAGTTTGGTATTATTGAGCCAAGCAGCCCTTGGGGACGGCTGGTCAAATGGAGAACATCACATGTTAAACCCAACGAACACAAATCTGATGCCCAAGTGGACCTCTCTGCTACAAACACACCTTTTCCCAAATAGTTGCCTCAGCTGAAAAGTTTCACACTAAATACATCAGGTAAGGAGCAGCCTCTAAAGCCCACAGACTCTAAATCAATGGCAATCCAGAAGAACAAATCCAGGATGAAGGATTCCCCCTTAAAATTCCTAAGCCCATCTTAACAGAACTTGCCCTGGTGGTCATAGGTGTTCGTGTATCTTTGATCGCACATATTTATTTTAAGAGCCAGACAGCCTGCCCTCTGTAACAAATTTTCATTTTTCTCATCTGTTACGTGAGCCTCTCTTGTTACTACTTGTCTACCTTGGGGAAGTTCAGTGGTTTGTTGTCAGTCCCCTGTGATCTTTCTCTGATTCGGGTGCCTGAAGAAAAACTACTTCTGAGGGATCCTCTGTTTTTACGGTGAAGGTGTTTGCTGCCCCCTGGTGGCCCTGCCTGCATACATTAACACTTGGAGGCACTTCACATTGTAGATTCGCTTTTCAAGCATGGAATCTATTAGACTTGTCCTAAAGTCCTATATCACATTAATGCCCGTAATGCCTTCGGCAGCTTCTCGTTATCTCAGCAATCTGTTATAGTTTATGGTGCAGTGTCTGTAAGTCTGTTGTAATAGTTTGTTCAGCTGGAAAATGTTTCTAAGGCACAAAGAAGACACCAAAATAAACACAATGAGAAATCCACATTATCACATACAGTGTTCCTTTCCAAAACAGAAAGACAGGAACCATGAGGAGGCAGTAAACCATATCTTGGTACAACCGATTCAGATGAGAACAGAGATCCACTTAGGACATAAAGAACGTTACTGCCCAAAGCAGAGAAAAGGACACCCACAAGCAACACTTCAAAGGCCACTCAGTGGTCAGAGGTGTAGTTTTCTGGGGGATCACTAAATGTTGCTCTCAACTAGTGGCCATGAAATTCAGTAAGACACCAGTGACCACAGAAGTGAGTCTGGGCCTTGGCTCAAAAGAATTTCCACAAGTAGAATGAGAGGTTGTCCGTCCTGTCATCTTTTTCTGGCAGGATTTCTCCAGCAGACATTCTGTGAAATTTATTGGGGACACCAGTGTAATAGGTAAAGGTGCCCTCATGGTGTCTCTCTGCACCAGTCATCAGGTCAAGTTAACAAAATAAAGTTTATTTTTTAATGTTTAGTAGAGAGTTCTCACAGTACAAATAAACAGATGAAAGCTCCCCAGACCGACCTACCACAGGCCTTGAACTCCTGCCTACCACAATCCCTGGTAATTATGGAGTAGTTTTTCATGTGTGTGTCATTGTATTATACTCCTTCATGGATCTTTATTCTGAGACTTGTGGGATCTGTGTGCCTCTTCCAGGAATTGATTTAAAAGGAGCCTCAGAGAATGTAATTAATAACCCATTTTCCTGTTCTATCTTCAGACCTGAAGCGTAAGACTTGGATGAAGAACATTATCTAAAGCCCTGTCTCTGACTGCACATCTTCCGATATATTGTATAGTATAGTAAATGCCTATCTTTTGTGGCATTATGTAAATGTGCTCCTGAAAATATGTCTGAATTATATATATTAACTGAATTCATTTATTTTTAATAAACCACTTCCACTTAAAAGTCTAGCATTCAATACACCAACTGCAAATATAACAAAATATAGCATAACTTCCCTCAAACATACCTAATCTAATTCAGGGCTGGGGAGACTGGAAGCTATCACGACAACAATGGGCACAAGGCAGGAAACAGCCCGGACAATGTGCCAGCCTACCACAGGGGCCACTCATGCACACGCCTTCACTGGGCAGCGAACAGTCACCTATTAATCTAACACACATATATTTGGAACATTGTTGGACAACTGGAAAACCCAACCAGACACAATCACTTATTCCAAATGACATATAACTAAAATATTATATAACATAATAGTAAAAAAGCAGGAGAAAAAAAAAACCAAATATATACACATTTATATTGTCAAAAACACAAGCCCAGGGAGCATTTTATTGGAGCATTTGATGCGCATAGAAGCTCCTCCCCTACTGGTCATCCTGCTATTTAAGAAGTCCAATGACTGAAAGTCATTATTCATTTTGGAACCAATTACAGGAGAGGACCCACTGAAAGGAAGCATATTTATTGGAAACACCCTCGGTACACACCAAGCCATTTGCTCCAACTTAATTGTTAATTTGCTTTGTTTTTTAATTGCAGGAGACTACCTCTCACTTAACTGTGTGTGTCCCCATTAACCCCAGCCCTTTGACTCTCTATTATTACTTCTTCTATTTACTATTTACTGTTCACTGTTCTTACTATTTCTATTTCTTATGTAGTAAGAATATACAGTATATATATATATATATATATATATATAAATATATATATATATATATATATAGTCATAGAAGGCAAGGTCAGGCTGGCGTCTTGGCTGGGATGGACAGCGGTTCCTTACCCAGGCAGGAGGTCATCATATTGGATGGACAGTGGGAGAGAATCTGTGCATAAGAGACAGCTTAAAGACTCTAGAGATTGTAATTTCCTGCTGTTTCAGGGGTTGGACCAGAAGATTGACAACTATACCACCACTGACGTCATGTCCAGTGCCCATTCACATGGACCCTCCTCTTCTGGCTGGAAGGGATAAAACCTAAAATTCTTGAGGCAGTTCTGTTATGAACTTATGTCTATGAAGATGTATTAGCCATTATTGTGTGTTTTTCTTTCTTTTCAAACATTCAGTTGTATGGGGTGACCAGAGTGGTACACAGATCTTTATTGTGGTCTTGTCTTCCTCTTACTATATATATATATATATATATATATATATATATA
>JANRMT010062825.1:1544756-1560880 GCA_026402145.1 Polypterus bichir lapradei | reverse complement strand
ATCTTCTTCTTCTTCTTCTTCTTTTGGCTGCTCCTTTTAGGGGTCACCACCATAGATCATCTTCTTCCATATCTTTCTGTCCCCTGCATCTTGCTCTGTTACACTCATCACCTGCATGTCCTCTCTAACCACATCCATAATCCTTCTCTTAGGCCTTCCTCTTTTCCTTTTGCCTGGCAGCTCTATCCTTAGCATCCTTCTCCCAATATACTCAGCATCTTTCCTCTGTACATGTTCAAACCAGCGCAATCTCGCCTCTCTGAATTTGTCTCACAACCGTCCAACTTGAGCTGACCCTCTAATGTCCTCATTTCTAATCCTATCCATCCTCGTCACGACCAGTGCAAATCTTAGCATCTTTAACTCTGCTACCTCCAGCTCCGTCTCCTGCTTTCTGGTCAGTGCCACCGTCTCCAACCCATATAACATAGCTGGTCTCACTATCGTCCTGTAGATCTTCCCTTTCACTCTTGCTGATATCCGTCTGTCACAAATTACTCCTGACACTCTTCTCCACCCATTCCACCCTGCCTGCACTCTCTTTTTCTCTTCTCTTCCACAATCCACATTACTCTGTACTGTTGATCCCTAGTATTTAAACTCATCCACCTTCGCCAACTCTACTCCCCTCATCCTCACCATTCCACTGACGTCCCTGTCATTTACACACATGTATTCTGTTTTGATCCTACTGACCTTCATTCCTCTCCTCTCAAGAGCAGATCTCCACCTCTCCAGGGTCTCCTCAACCTGCTCCCTACTATCGCTACATATATATGTATGCTAGAAAAAAATAGGGGAAAATTTCCACAAAGATTGCTGCTAATTGTGCTAATGTCATAGCATTAAGTTTGTGATATTGTTTGTAACCGTCACAGCTTATTTTTATTAAAAGTAACTGATAACGTAATTCATTATTAAACATGTGGATGAAACAGTGACACATTTACCAGCTACATAGCGTGGTGTGCAGGTTTTTGCATGAGGTATGTTTAATTACATATGCTTTTGAAATGTTCTCCATTTAAAGTTGTTACACTTTGAGGACTTTAAACCAAATTAAGAAAAATTGTAATGATCTCCTTTCATAAGGTTACAGTACACTTGTGTAGGTGCATATTGCAATTTGAAATTTATACTGGTTGTTCTTCATATGTATGTTAGTAAGTTAACCGTAACAATTGTTGTAAGCCAGTTTGTTGCTTTGTTAACATCCAAATATGGGCTAAAAAATAAACTAATGGTCTCATTTTCCTTTCACAAAGAGCCCACTGCTGTATTTCATGATTTTGTTTCAGTTGTTTCTAATTCACCTAATGGCTGCTGTTCTATGTGTTTTACAGACCGGCTGACACTGCGTTGAGCACCTAAGCGTAGAGTCTCTGCTTCATTCCATTAATGTTTAAACGTTGTTGTCATTACCATAAATGTTCTATGCCACAACTGAATGTGCGTCAGGCTTTATTTTGCAAGTCCTTATGATCACTTTGCTTGCACATTTCTTCCATCCATCCATCCATCTGTTATCAACCTGCTATATCCTAACTACAGGGTCACGTGGGTCTGCTGGAGCCAATCCCAGTCAACTCAGGGCGCAAGACAGGAAACAAACCCACGGGCAGGGTGCCAGCCCACCGCAGGCACATTTCTTTCATAAATAACTTTATAAGCTGCTCCGATCTATGCCTTCTTGTTCCATTTCACCCTGACCCTCATTTATCAATTATTTTCTTAAATTCTTGTAACAAAAATTTTTTAACCATGCGTACAATTTGTAAAAATTTCCAGTGTGTCAGGTGTGAATATTCATTAGAATAATTTCAAACTTTGATGTGGTTTATTGG
This sequence comes from Polypterus bichir lapradei, assembly GCA_026402145.1. NCBI lineage: Eukaryota > Metazoa > Chordata > Cladistia > Polypteriformes > Polypteridae > Polypterus > Polypterus bichir. Next base: position 1,559,036 of record JANRMT010062825.1, on the reverse strand, counting down.
CCTCTAACATAAATGCTCAAAAAATCCTTTTTTTATATCCGACCCTTTACTTAATACCAATAAGTAAAACTGTCAATGTTGTAATGATCTGAAGATATCTACTCACAACGGGTCCAATGCGTCCCAGTTCTCCTGGCAGTCCCCCAGGTCCTGGTGGCCCCTACAAGCAAACAGAAAACAACAGGCTTTATACAGTATAAGCTAACATGGATGGTTATTCTGTAGCGATTTCATACGCAATCCAGCGACAAGCAGGGAGCCCTGAGTTAAAGGCGCTAACACCCGTCAGCTGGATGTACAGGTTTCTAGTATATAAGCTATAAACAACAAAATCTAAAAAGAGGAGTAGACTTACAGGGGGTCCATCTGGGCCTGAACTCTGAAAAAGAAAACAATATGTATTAGTTTAGCACAGCATTAAAGCCAAAATGATAACATTGACCAATCAAAGAAATCCAAAATAAATACAAGAAAGAAATCATAATCCATTAGAAATGTGTTAGTCAAGGTTTGTAAAAATAATACCAGTAAACTGAATCAAAACAGAATTGTTTTAAATCATTAAACTATCAAGTTGAACTTGACAACACTATCAATACAGTCGAACACTAACATCATAATAATTCTATTCATTTCCAAATAACTCTGATGACAAGCATGGTTTCTTCTTCTTGCGGATGAAACAAATGAAAGGTTCTTGAGGAGACAATCAAAGCAAAACAGTGTCCGGTATTTAATTACCAGTTCTCACTCCAGGAATGCAAACATCCCATGTAACGTCATGCCCTGGTGGTCTTTAGTATAAAGGCAGGACACACAGAAGAAGAAAGAGCAGAAAAAGAGACAATCAGGAAAGAGCCGACACTGCACAACCTGACAGGGACAGAGGGAGACTGAACTCTTCAGCACACTCAAAAAGACGTAAGGATGGAACTAAAGATGAACAGCTTGGTGGAAATGGACATAAATGAAAAGAGATGAAACTGAGTAAGGGGTGAGGCGGAGGAGCAACATGTCAATACTCATTTGGAAAAGCCCCCCTTCTCTGTGAGGATAGACTTATGCTAAACATATGAAATGAGTGTCGCTCCCGATAGAGAGGAGGACGGAATTCTTGGGATCCTGGAAATAGAGAAATGCTTGGCATTGCTGAGCTTACAGGATGGCTGACTAAACAGACTTATACTTTGAATACTGACTGTTAGTGTGTGTGTGAGTACTGATTCACACCTCGGCATACGCATAACACGTGTGTTAACACGGGTGCACTTTTTGTGCGTTTTGAAGTATACATTTTAACACGATTTAACTCACATAGGTTTATGTGTTTCATGCTGTAATTACACATTTTATGTTTAAGTAAAGTTATTTCATGCTGCATGCAGACTTTGTGTTGTGTTGTGTGATGGTTGCTGTGGTGTTCTAGTAGTACGATGCCCACTTTGCCAATTATGATGTCAGTTATGATGACTGCCATCCTAAAGAAGTGCCGGGGACAGGGATCATATCAGGGACTTCCATCCATGCTGCTTAGAGCACACATGTTCCCTGTCTCATCTGCAGGAAACATATAAGAATGAACGCTGTATTGAGCATTTTTTCTCCAGAAAAAAACATATTATTATACACCAGTAATGGCACATTGCACGATAACGTGCAGTGAATACGCTTGACTTGAGCATTCATAGTTTTCCTCCTTTAGCATTCGTTTGCTCAGAGGTTGATGCGCTTTCTACTTCCTGAGCAGCTCTTCTTTTCTCCACCCTAGCGGCAGGCTGCTTTTCTTCTTCCATTGGCATCTTTTCGTGTTATAACTGATTAAGTCAGTGTTTGTATTGAAATTACTTAGTAAGTTTTCCTTAATTTTTCACTTAACTCTTTGAGGGCTGAATATTTTTTCCAACAAACATAGTTTTCTGAAAAGCAATGGCGTCACACAGACATCAACATGAAATGTCTGTTGTTGCATGCTGTGGCTGCCAGGCTGTTTTCGCGTGGCTGGGGCAGCAGCAGCAGTCACGGTCGCTGTGCACTGCAATCTGGTTTCTACCTCTTGTCATTGCTAAGTGGCAGTCCTCCCAGGCGAACAGTGCCATAGGTGTGTCAGCTACTTGAACATGTTCAGCACCACAAATAGCTGGGGACCAATCAGCTGAAGCCGGAATTTCACAATCGTCTTTGATTGCTTGTATCAAAATCAGAGTCTGACAAGTCATAGTCCGGTTCAGAGAGAACAGGCAAAATGTCGTCCCCAGAGTGTTCTGTTTTACACATCCACTTGGATCTCTCGCCAGGTGTCTCAGCCATTTTTGCCGTTGTTTGTGCCTTGCTACTCATGGGAGTGCAGGAAATCTCGGTCAAAACCAACAAAGCTAACGTTCTTTCTAGCAACAAGACTCCAACTAAAACATAACGGTTGGTTTTGTCACAGTCGACAGTTGATTACTATCGTCAACTCCTCATTTTGACAAAAGTCAACATCAGCCCTGAAAGAGTTAAGCTGGCACTTAAGTCTTCAATCTGCCTCAAGAATGATTTAAGATCTGAAGAGGTAGGAGAAGTGACGGTGAAGGTGGTAGGGATGAGAACGGCGCCCATACAAATGTGCTATATGGCCGCCCTACTGGCCTCTGCCGAGAGTTGATTCTACAATAAAATTAAATAAAAATATAAAGAGGAATAACCGTGGAGGTCAATCATCACCCTGAAAGCGCATAGTAGATGTCACGTACAGTAGTATATGTGTACCAAATTTCAGGTCAATAGGTCGAACCGTTTGCAAGCTACAAGTAATTTAAAATCCTGGACTGACAAACGAACAGTCACGGTAGCGTATTATATATAAAGATAATACACTAAATGGAAAAAAGTATGTGAACTCTCCTCTAAATTACAGACTTGAGGTGTTTCAGCTGTATGCATTGTTAACAGATACATACAATCAATACACACAGCCAAGTAATCTGCATTGACAAACATTGGCAGTAGAATTGGTCAAACTGAAGAGCTCAGCGACTTTAAATGCAGCAGTGCCATAGGATGCCACATTTGCCGCAAATCAGTATATGGAATTTATACTCTGCTAGGTCTACCCTGATCAAATGTAAGTGTTGTTATTGTGAAGTGGACGCTTTGATAAGTAACAACATCTCAGCCATGAAGAAGTAGACTCACAAACTCATAAAGTGTGTAAAAACCGCTTATCTTCTGTCACATCACTCATAACAGAGCTCTGGATGTGATTTCAGGGAGCCTGGGCCTGGTGTGGCAGCATCAGGAACAAGGCAGGAACCAGCCATGGGTAATGGGTAGGGCACAAGTCCATCGCAGGGTTCAAGACAGTAAGTCAACAATACATATATGATAGCGTGCTTAGTGTCTGTCATGGCTAAAGAAAGGTTTATAAGAGTTTACTCTATGCAAGGTCATCTCTTGGTATTGAATCTGTATGTTTCCAACATTAATATTAATTATCTGGCAGACGCCTTTATCCAAGATGGCTTACAACATTTGAGAGATACAATTGGTTACATTTGTTTATGTTTTGTCCAATTGGAGCACAGGCAAAGATTTTAAGGAAAGATAGGAGATGGAAGCCCCATATTGAACTGGCAGCGTCAAAAACAATGTCTAAGGATGGCCCGGAGGTTATGAAAGTGCGAAGAACATCCCTGACAAACTTTAGTCTCCGAGATAAACACCACCAGCTCAGAGGTTTAAGACAGAAAAAGGAATTTCTGAAAAGAGCCAAGGGGAAACAGGGGGTCAAGGAGATCAAAATAAAACTTTCATAATTAGAGAACAATGGTGTCTTTGAGGGTTACTGAAATTGAGCCTAGCTGAAGCAGAAACGTAACATGACAGACGGAGCAGCCTTGTTTCCATAAGGCCTCGTCCTGCCCCCATGTTGCTTAACCCCGACAAAAAATCATTGTTCTTTCTGTTCTGTTTAAAGAAAAAGATCTTCCTACTCACCGCTGTCCCACGCGGTCCAGGTGCCCCTGGTTCACCCTTTAAAGAAAAGAAAAATACTGTTAATTAAAAGTGCTCATTTCAATTACTAATGATTAATTGCAATTAGTAGTATTTGACATCTAATATATTTGAATAATTTGGTTATGCCTGGGTTCCTTCCCTAACTAAAAAATGTAACTGTATTATCAATATGTGGGTAACTGCTCTACAGAGGATGGTTTGGGCAGAAAGTTGTGTGTCTGTGGTGTGCTTTACTTGGTGGGATATCAGGGGACATTCAGGGGTCGTGGGAGTGCTGGGAGAAAGACAGCAAGTGCTGGGATGCTCTGTACATTTTTCATATTTTCTTGGATTCAATACATTTGTCTTTAAGATTTTGCATTGTTTTTCTAAGGTTTTGGATCTTGATATTTAGAATTTTAGAACTTTATTTTATACCCAGGGGGCCATTTGGGTTTCTACAGAAGCTCTTTAAATAAATAGATACGTACGCTGATAGACAAATAAATATACACATGCACATTATAGTCTGAACAAACACAAGAGTGGCTGAAGAAGAAGAGAATTAAAAAATAAAGAAAACATCTGACTTGGCTGTCCCAGTCCCAGTGAGGCATCTTGCAGTTCTAATGGAGCCCCAGCGGTTTGTTTTTCTACAGTAGTTTGTTTTGAGACGGGTACTGCTGTTTTATCATTATATCATTATATATCATATTGTTTTTTTACCAGGCACTGCCACTACCATCTTGCTAACAGGATACCTCACCCTGTTATAGGGTTGCATCTCCCAGAAATCGTGACAAGCGACACCATCAGTTTTACAATATTTGTGTCAGCCTTTCACGAGTGCTCTTTCAAAATATTCTTCAATTCATAAACTTTTTGGCTAGGAGTTTCAAGTTTTGGTCACATATTGGTTTTTATGAATTAGGTCTTTATTTCATTTTTGCTGTGTTTGTCTTTTTGTGAGTCTCAACATTTGTTTTGGATTCTTTTCAGCTCCTGATTCTGAATTTAACATCAGTTTTATGGTCAGAGTCTTATTTTAGATGATGTTCATTTATTTGTGACATTTTCACCACAATTTTGGTTATCTATCCGATTGTTATTCAAGAGGGGTGTCATCAGAGGTCGTGAGTCACTGTTTTGGGGATTTCTTCATCCGAGTTTACGGATTCAGAACACCTTTTTTCAGTCATTTATGTGCTTTTAAAACTTAATTTCTAACACCTTTTTCCAGGTTTCAACTCATGCTTCACATTTTGAGTTTGATCTTTGACTTTTCATTTGACTTTGGTAACAGACATAAAGACATGGATGACTCACAATTTTCTCCAACTAAACAGCAATAAAACTGAGGTGCTTCTCATTGGTTCTAAATCCACATTTGCTAAGGTTAACCAGTCTTCTATTTTAATTAACAATATTAACACAAACATCTCTACCCAGGTGAAGAGCCTGGGGATCATTCTTGATAGTACTCTCTCTTTTTCCTCCCATATAAGTAACGTTTCTCGGACTGCCTTCTTCCATCTCCAAAACATTTCTAGACTTCGTCCTGTTCTTACGCAACACAGTACTGAAGTATCGGTTAATGCCTGAGTCACCTCACGTATAGATTACTGTAATGCTATTCTATTTGGCATCCCACAAAAAACGTATCCATCGCTTACAACTTCTTCAAAATTCTGCTGCCAGGATAATAACCTGCTGTTCTAAATCCACTGAACATATCACACCGACTCTCTCTCAACATCACTGGCTCCCTGTTAACTACAGAATACAATACTAAATACCACTCTGAACATTTAAAGCTCTCCACAACCTCACTGATCTCCTACAGACTGACACTCCTCTCGCTCACTCAGATCCTCCTCTGTAGCTCGACTTTCTGTACCGCACATCAGACTCAGTGCTATGGGAGCTCGAGCGTCTCTCCTAGTGCTCCTCAACTCTGGAATTCTCTTCCCTCCCTTATACGTCAACTCGATTCAATAACACATTTTAAAACTACCCTCAAAACTTATCTTTTCAAACTGGCATAGCAATTGTGAATTTTGCACTGTTACTGCCTGTTATCTTTGTTTGCTAATTATTGCTTTTTAATTTATCATTCTCTTTGTTTTAATTGTACTAATGTTGTTTAATTTCATTGAGTGCGAAGAAAGGCTCCTATTAAATAAAATGTATTATTATTATTATTATTATTATTAACAGTGCAGTATATCTCTCAGTTTTCAACTCTTTTTTGATTTTTGACTACATCTTTTCTCCTGGTTACTTTGAAAAATATTCTTGCTTGGCCTTCTAGCATTATTAATTGGATTTGTCACATGATTTTTCGGCTTTCTGGATTTCACCTCAGTAAGGTTTTTGGTTACAATTCCATCTTCTGATCCCTTTCTGTTCTGGTCTGTGACATACTGTATTAACATTGTTGGCAAAACAACAAGTTTTATTCATCTTCCGGCAAAACAACAAGTTTTAATTATTTTATTTAAGTCCCAGACAACCGTTCTGAAGCATCATGGATTGCAGAGCTCGGCATCTGAAACATCTTATTATTTTACGCCAAAACACATTTAAAAGACACCATTTTAATAGAAAATGAATTCTAAAATAAAAAGACTCAATAAAATACATAAATCATGAAATCAGTAATATTGAAGGTTTCAAGAAAAAAAGGTATTACATCTTAGAATGCAGGAAATCCAAAATAGCCTTCCTGCATGAGAGCTGTTTAAACATTAAAGACTTCAGGCCAAAAGAGATTGGGCTGACCAGGTGACTCATTCTGGAAATAACAAGAAGACTACAAGTGATGGAGTTAGAATATTGAGTTACTGTATGAAGCAACGCCGTTCGTAACTATTGAGAACATCACTGATTTTGAGGAACACAATCTAGTGATTGAGGGAATGGCTGAAATTGATATAATCTTGGCTAACATATACTGACTGCATTGGTATTAAATTGTAGTGGAGGCACCGGAAACTGTGACAGCAACAGTAACAACAAAGCAGTCCCATCAGCGGTAATCAGGTGACTGTTATACGAGTGTCATTAACATCCCACGCAGGTGCACCCTATAAAAAGAAGCTTTATTTTGATCCTTGCCAGAATAGCAAACCAATAAACAGCCATGTAAAAAAGCTTCAGTCCATATGTGCTGCACGTGCTGGCACTGTGCTCTGCTACAATGATGTCACATTGTCATACGTGTATTTTTCATGATTTTCCTCATTAGGATTGTTTATGGGGTTTATTTTTCAGCTTTAAACAGCTGCTGAAAGTAGCCTGTCCAGCGGGTCACAATTGCACTGTCATCCGTTCCGTTACCAACACTGGCTGCGACTCTCTGAGGAACAGATTCAGATGTGCGTAATGTTTCAATTCCTCTGTAAGCAGGGCACAGATCACTAGACCACAGATGATGTGTTTCTTGTTCATAGATTCCTCTAACAGACATCTCCTTATTTACCCTCAGAGCCCTCGCAGCCATCAAGCCGTGCATATCATATCCAGGGTGCCCTGTGAGATGAAATACCACCTTCTGGGAATGCCAGCAACACCAACACAATCCTCAACAACCTTCAAGGTCTTTGTCACAGAAGGTCTCTCATATCACCTTAAGATCAGCAGTTGCACCCAAGTCTGCAAGTTCCTCACAACAAACTGCATGCAAACTCATTAGAAAAAGTCTTATCTTGGAGTCTGGGCAGGTCCAGCCTCATTCTCCTAGTAGGTGGCAGCCTACTGATCCTAAGCTGGAGCTTCAGAGTAGCAACAACAAGTCTGTGGTCAGAATTCACATGCTGCGCACTTCTATAGACCCAGCAGTTCTGTAGGAGCCTCCAGCATCTGGCCAAGAGGATTTGATCAATTTCCTTCTCCGCACCACCAGTATTGGTGTACCAAATCCAATGATGTGGCTCAGGGCGCTGGAACCAGGATCCAGAGATCCGCAGGCCCTGACCTTTTGCAAAGTCAAGGAACGTGGAGCCACTTTCACCACGGTCGCCAGACCCATGGGGACCGACACAATTCTCATAGCCAGCCCTGTCAGTGCCAGTGGTTGCATTGAAGTCATGCATGACCAGAGGAGTGTCACCTCACAGGCACCCATCAACCACCAAGTGAAGTTGGGAATAAAATGTCTTCCTCACCAAGAACATCACTCACCACAGTCAGAGCATATACTGAGAGAATAGACAAGGCACCCAGAGAATGCCTCAATCGGAGTCTCCTAATATGCTCGTTGAAAGGATTGACATTGGACACCATCAGATGGAGCGGATCCGCCACAGCAACACCTATTCCCTGAGTATGACAGCCATCAGAGCAACCAGACCAACATTCTCTCTTTAATTCCAAACACTCATAAACTCACAACGGTGGGAATATTTAATTGTGTATCTCCCGCTGTAATCACAAAGCCACATTTAAGAAAGAACAACAACTTCTATGACCCATGGGGACTTCTATAATTGTTGTTATGGTCAAGCCAGGGTTTCTCCTTTGACTTGCCTTTTTATATTTTTTAATTGTTTTCTATTATTTTTATAATATCATTCTGTTAATTTATTATTATCTATTTAGGTATTACATAGTAACTATGGCCTTTTGCAGTTCTGTTTTGTTACTTGTACTTTATAGATGGATCCTCAAGAGGTGGGGCCACCTGTCCATCACCATTAAGGGACCGCCCCCAGCCTGTTAAACGCAGGCTATAAACTGACGTCCAGGGCAGTTCATTTTCAATGTGCTCTGGTGGATGTTGGTTGGATTTGGAAGTTTTCTATTTTTCTTTATTTTGATCTCTGGTTCTAGATTATTTTCTGCTTTTGCTACTTGGATTTCCTTGTGGATTTCGTATTGGGGCTTGTTTTATTTGAATTGCCTGTTAGGCAAGTGTGTTTTACTTATTATTTGTTCCTGTAAAATATTTTCTTGTTATTTTCCTATTCCTCCAAATAAATCCATTTTTATAGTTTATATAGTTTCCCTGCTGCTCTGCATAAGCCCGGGGTTGATGGTGATCCCCTCCCTTGTGGGGAATTTTGAGTGTTTTTCAGGACATTTCACAGTATATTTTTAAAATTGTATTTTGAAGCACATTTTGGCCTGGTTTAGACCAAAGCCAGACACTCTAGTGGAAGCTGGGCTGGCTTCTGGTGCACTCTCTCTGGGCAGACTGGTGGGATTCAGGCCTGCTTTCCTGGTGCTGTTTTTGAAGGCCTCACACCACTTTGGCCAGTTTGTGAGATGAATTATAACTCTATTCAGGATAACACTGCTTCCTTTCTTCAATTTATCACACCTATTTACAAATCAACTACTTTTCATGGATATAAATCTGCATCTCTTACTCATGTCTATTATTATTAGGCCATTACAATTGTATTCCATCTTCCATCTAGTGACTCAAACCTTTATTAACGGCATAAATAATTTGTTACATTTATTTCCATGCATTGATTTTTATCAAAACAAATGTATTTGTAGAGATATCAGCGGGAGTATACAAATACTTTCTTTCATCATATTCAAAAATAGATTCCAACCTAGCAAGACATAAGAATTACCTCTAAAATTGCTGATAAATATAAATCTTTCACCAATGAGCAATGTAAAAAACGGTACTGTAAATAGAATTCAACTTTCTGACTGCAAAAGAAACTGAACAACTGATACCAAAGCCACAACACTTTTACTGTTTTGTCAACATAGTTAATGTAAATAAGAAGAAAGTTTGACATGCATTTGCAGAAATCAACAATGCAGATAGAATTAAAGTCATGAAGCATAAAGAAATAAGTTAAATAGTTCCGGACTTAATTTGTCACATCCTTTAATATTAGCTCCACTTGAGGAAGCTAAAGAAGAAAGCCTTCTGCCTAAAACTTTACATAAGTGTTGATCTCTGTCTTTCCAAAAAATAAGGGCCGTGGTCCTGCAAGTCGATCTGCGCAACGGTTTATAAACTGACACTGCGTGTCTATCGGCGTCCGAGATTCTAGATAATTAAATCACAACTCTCTCACACTTATTTCAATAATTTTTAGTTTAGAGTGTCGACTTCATACTTTCTCATTTTGACTTTTGGTCCTTTGATTTTTTTTTTTACCTGGTATACTGTTTTAATCTCCAAGGGGAAATTGTCTTTTCGCATGAGCTTTGGAGGTCAGTGTGCAGAGTCAGCCATTGTAAAAAGGCCCCTGGGGCAATTTTCAAGTTACGGGCCTTGCTCAAGGGCCCAACAGAATTGGATCGCTTCTGACAGTAACAGGATTTGAACTTGCAACCTTCCAGATACCAACATAGATCATTAGCCCGAGATCCTCCACTCCACCTTGACAGCTTTCGAGCCTTACACTATCGTTTGATGGCCTTCTAGTCTCCTGGTGACTTTCGAAGAACCCTCAAAACTTGCCAAAGTTCTTCTTTGCATTAGAGAGGCAAAAGATACTTGCACTGCTTTATTTTAGTTTGCCTCTAACTGTCTCTGAAGAAAAATGTTATTTTATTAAAAGTGAATCCAATACACAGATATCTGTGCAGTGGGGGCCTTTGGCATACACATATTGCAGGGCCCTTAAACCACAAAAGTCTCAAGATGACATCGAAATGGCACCACCCATAAACTGAAATGCACAACAATGGGCCAATGAGTTTATAACGCCATATTTCCACTTTCCTTTTAATGAAATGTTTCAATCGTATACACAATGTAAGTAAACATCATTGCAAATGAAAGAAAATAAATAATCGGGCAATTCAATACATCAAATAAACAATACATTGTAAGAATTTAGAATATCTCAATGACAAAGACTACAATATCAACATGCGTTATCTCGAGTAAGACACATTGATGGGAATTATGGTGTTAGGAGTTTAAATATTATAACATTAGAAAAACGTTTGTCAGGAACAGGCCATTCAGCCAATCACATCTGCCCAATTACCCCAAAGCAAGGTCCTTAGAGTCCTACCATCCACTACACTACTTGGTCACTTATTCCATGTGTCTGTGGTTCATTGTGTGAAGAGAAACATGTTAATGTTTGTGCGAAATTTACCCTTAACAAGTTTCCAACTTTGCTGGGTATTCTTGTTGGACTCGTTTTAAAGTAACTGTTGTGATCCACTGGACTAATTGCTTTCATAATCATTATCATAATCAAAATAATTCCTTTCTTAAATCATGTCACTACTTAATCTCTAATGGCCTAAACTCAAAATGTTCAGCTCATTCAATTTTTCCTCATAATGTATCCCCTGTAGCCCTGTGATCAGTCTAGTCGTTCTTCTCTGGACTTTTTCTAGTGCTGCTATGTCTTTTTGTAGACTGGAGACCAAAACTGCACACAGATGAGGCCTCACCAGTGTGTTACAAAGCTTAAACACATCATGATAAATAGCCTAATATATTAGCCTTCATAGTGAGGGCGGCTCAGCGGTGTAGTGGCTATGCTAATTCAGACATTTCCGTGTTCTAGAAGATTTAAACTAGGAATTCACACTTCCATGACCACTATGGCATTAATTCCAGCCATTACATTAATTGGAGACTAATTTCTTTAATTGCTTCATGGAGTTAAATTCTTGACCCACTAATCAGCCCAAGTGTCCCTTTCTCTGTGTATTTTGGTCATTTACAAATTCCCGGTAGCGCGGGCATCGCCTCACAAACTGTACCTGTGTGTGCTTTTTAAACTGGAGATGTCCTGCTTCCTCAGGCTCTTTTTTTTTTTTTTTTTTTTGTTCTTACTTAAAAGACCCAAAAACATTATATAATGTATTTATTTCTGATAATGTGACCAAGATACAAAAGTAAATTAGAGAAATCCGGAATGCTCCCAGCAGGAGACATTGGTGGACGGAATGTCATTTCTTTTAGACCTGCATTAAGTCAAGCAGAAATGGAATAATTTGTGAAACTTACTTTCTGCCCCACTGGGCCATCCAGACCGACATCTCCAACAGGGCCAGTTAATCCCTGCAAAAGAAAGAAAAAGAATAGACATGATTGTTAATTGCTTCAATTCATGAATACTTAAGAACTCCAAAGACCATTTTTAAGTCTTTATTAAAGGCCATGATAAGGCTCAATGCTGCTTTGCTGTGTTTGCGTGCCTGGTCTTATTTTTTATCTCCCTAAGGATGTCTTTCTTCCAGTCATGTTTTGCAGTTAGCTCGTCTGCTTTTATGTGTCACCCTTTGCTCTCTTTTGGCAGCCCAGAGACCTTGCATTCACACACAATGGCCATTAGCAGACAGGTGGGAGAGAAGGCATCCAGAGAAGACGAGCAGGTTGTGCCGTAATAGAGTGGTCAACATGGCCTAAGCTAAATGTTTGCATATTTTCACTTTATGGCTAGGACAGACATCTTTAGAGGGTTGAAAAGGTTACCACAACAGACCTTCAAGGCAGCATGACAGCCACACTAGCAGAAGAGCAACTACACATCACCGAGTCTACAGTAAGTGCAGGTGCTATGAACCGAGAGTTATGGGAAAATGTTTTATTGTGTTGAGAAGAATTTCTTTTTGAAATCCACTTCAGTTTTATTGTCACGCACCTGCTGAGACGAGAAAATGCACACATATGATATACTGTTCAACTCATTTTAATCTCTGGTTATGCAAGATGTCAGGCTTTTTAGGGTTACCCCTATTTTAAGCCCACTAGACCACAAAAACACTCATTTTTGGGCACTTTTGGACCATATTATGTGCAAGAAGTTACAGCCTTATGATAAAAAGTAAATCAATAGATGTCCTCAGCAAAAACAATCAGAAGAACTTGGTGTGGGCCTCATCGACCAACCCCAGGGGACCACCCCGAAATGGGATATGAGGGCTCAAAGTTTATCCTTTTCACAAAACTTCAGAAAAATGGGCATCGGTAATACAGGCATGTAGAGTATCATTTTATGCTATTTTGAGGCTGCTGGTTGCAAATATGACAATATTTTTGATATTTCATTCTTTATTAGTGGTCTTAGCTCTTTAAGAGCCACTCCCTGAAGGTTAATAATGACAAATTTCAAACATAAGCAGGTGTAGTATTATTTTAGATTGTTTCATGGTCAGTGATTACGAATATGATGTCATTTTTGATCCTTTATTAGGTATCTAGCCCTCTATGGACCATTATCAGAATGTGAAAATTTCAAATTTCTATTAAAATGAAGAGTATTTAGACTTAAAACATTTAAGTTAAAGCACACATTTCAATATGTCAAATATCTGACTCAACTATTAATGTTTTTTTCATGTACTTCTACCTCGTGAGGTAAATCATTACATTTCTCACGAGCACTCCGAATTAGGGCAGCTTACACTAATTCAGGCTTTTTTGATAACATTGACAACATTGTTTCTTTGTGTTGGAAATGTCATCACGGTGTTATCTTGTTGATTGTTTTTTTTACAGATGCTCCAGTTTTATGTGTTTTCAGCACAGCTAGAGCCACGTTATTGATAACCAGGCACATATCATATTCATCACTTTTGAGGTTTAATATATTTGTCACGTCAACAGAAATTATAAAAATGGCTAGGTAACTTGAATTATTATGTGCATGAGTTAACATTTAGATTGTTTGACTGCATTCCCTTTCTTGATCATGTGTATTCCCAACATATCTTATTAGGCATATGTAAATATTCCAAAATCTAAAATGCTTCTGGTCCAGGGCATTTTGGATTAGGGATACTCATCTTGTATATATCTTTCTGTTATAAAAAAAAGGAGACGATACGTGATTTTCTCAGAGACACTTTAACGTCCCGCGAGACCAGGCAGTGAGACAAAAGGACAGCTGTTGCACAGGCTTTTAAATGATTGACACGCAGCGCGACAAGCAGAACAAGCAGCTCGGCAGCAGCAGCAGCAAGACAGCAGCTGATCCCACTGCATCTCCTTAGTATGCGTTCAGCCCTCCCCCCCTTTCACAACGCGAGCAGCAGAGATGCAAAGTGGCTGTTGTGCAGCGCATCCCAGGGGGTGGACGAGCAAAGTGAGCAGGGGGCACAGCCCCCTAGTGTATATACTGTATATATATTGTTGCATGTGGCTGGGGGTGGAGCCCAGCCGGGACGCCCAGGAGGAACGGAGGAGGGCTTGTACCTCCTCCAGACCATGAGGGGGCGACCGACCTGGTTGTGTTGGGGGCCACGGGTAGATGACTTGGAAGCCCAACCCTGTAGGGGCCCGTAGCCACCACCAGGTGGCGCCCCGGTGCCTGAAGAACCCTGGACCTCAGCACTTCCACCACACCAGGAAGTGCTGGGGGG
>JANRMT010062825.1:1523326-1534363 GCA_026402145.1 Polypterus bichir lapradei | reverse complement strand
GATAGATAGATAGATAGATAGATAGATAGATAGATAGATAGACTTGGCTTCTAACTTTACTGTAAAGACTGTATGTTTGGTCTCCTGTACCACACAGATTTTACAAGATGTCCAAAATAAATCAGTCCACATATTTAGCAGTCACACAATGAATCATTATTAATCTTGTATGTTATTATACAATATAGTGTTATTTGTGTGTCATGAAAATAATATGATATTGTATGAAACACTCCATAAAACTTCATACCATTTATTTTTCCTCCACAATTTGCAATCTAAACACGAAATTTCTTGCATTTTAAAACAAGAAGGACCATTTTTCATTTTTTGGTGCATGATAAAACTGAACCTCATGCCCAAGCCTGAAGTTTATAGACATTCTGAGTTTACTTTACTGTGGCTCCTCTGATTGAACAGGAATTTCCAAAGGCTGGCCCACTTGTAACTCTGAGATTTTTCTCCATGTGACTGGTGCCCTCTTGTGATATTTCACACTTAGCTGCAGACATTTGAGTGCCGTGTTCATTTAATGGGACTCAATCCTCAGGAGAGGAATTCTTCCGTTTCGGCTTTAAAGCTTGAATGTAACGCACAATAGTTTGCCTGCTCACACATAAAGGGGACTTTACTTCATGATAATAATTGTTTAATGTAAAGTAAAACTGCAGAATGTTTAAACTGGGGTACAAAACAGAAGATCTTAATGCAGTAAAATGTCTGAGTCACTTAGCTCTCTATACTCCATGAGAAATCAGAGAAAAGTGACTTGTGTCCACTTACAACACAAAACACTCTTCTGTAAAACTTTCTATGGGGCTGAATCTTAGACTTTTGTGAACAGGTATTCTCTCCATTATAGATTTTCAGAATTCTGACCTTTTGTATCATCTAATGTGATGAGGTTTCTCTGTGGGTCCAAGAGTATTATAACAAGGAGGCTGTGTATGGGGGGGCATTGCTCTGCAAAATGACCAAACATTTCAAAATCTGATGCTTTTTTGTGTTGTGTACAATGCAAAGTGATCTTATATGAAAACGATCATCCAGTTCTGGGTGAATGTAGAGGCATCTGAGTGAAACCTTTACTTTTTTAGTGAAAAAGCAGACAGAAATGAAGCAGTGCCAGCAGAAACACAGATTATATATACAGTATGGTGCAAAAGCACTGGGTCAATCAGAAAATTATTTTTAAAATTAGCATTTCGGTGATTAAATGGAAAACACTATATAGAATTAGAATGAATAGACATAAGCACTGCTACAATAATAAGTAACACACATTTCTTGAGTTCTCAAAAAAATCAGTGATAGAGTATAGTATAGTATGTTGTGAGGCAGCTAGTACAACCTAAGTTTGCTTCCCAGACCACTGGTAGAGCCCTCCAGCAATTCTCTGCTTTTTAAATTCAACCAACAGTACACTTTATTCAAATTAATGACGTAGTGAGAAGCCACAGCAAGAGTTTTATTCATAAATTTAACAAACAGTAGAGCGTATTGGACGATAATGACAAATATTGTGGTGCTTCAAGGTGGGGTTTTGGAAATGGCTGAGCTAAAGCACTTGGACAGTCATAAAATCATAGTTTTGTACTAACAAAGCTATAGTTAGTGAACAACAGCACAGCAAACCAGATTTTCAAGTTGCAGTATTGAAGCTATCAACCCAGCCACAGGGGATGCACAAACCAGTGTGTTTCTTCATGCCAGTCCCAAACCCGGATAAATGTGGAGAATTACATCAGGAAGGGCATCCGCTGTAAAATTTTGCCAGATCAATAGGCCCAGATTAAGAACCGCAGCCATCAGTACTGTTAGCCAACATGGTGCTGGTGGAAATTGGGCTACTGTTTGCCGAAGAAGTAGAAGGGGGCAAGCCATTGCAGGGACAGGGGGAGAAGAGGAGGGGAAAGAGAGTGGAAGTGAGGGTAGAAACTTTGAATGTTGGCGGTATGACTGGTAAAGTGAGAGAGTTAACCAATATGATGGAGAGAAGGAAGGTTGATATATTGTGTGGGCAACAGACCAGATGAAAGGGAAGTAAGGTCAGGTGTATTGGAGGTGGGTTCAAATTGTTCTACCATAGTGTGGATGAGAGGAGAAATGGGTTAAGCGTCATCCTGAGAATAGTATGTCAAGAGTGTTTTTGAGGTGAAAAGAGTGTCGGACAGAGTGATGAGGTTATCCATCCATCCATAATCCAACCCGCTATATCCTAACTACAGGGTCACGGGGGTCTGCTGGAGCCAATCCCAGCCAACACAGGGCACAAGGCAGGAAACAAACCCCAGGCAGGGTGCCAGCCCACCACAGGAGTGATGATTATAAAGCTGGAAGTTGTAGGTGTGATGATGAATGTTGTTAGTGTATATGCCCTGCAAGTTGGGTGTGTGATGGAACAGAAAGAAGATTTCTGTTAGATGAGTTAGATGAAGTGGTGTACCTAAGGGAGAGAGAGAGGTGATTGGAGCAGATTTGAATGGATGTGTTGGTGGAGGGAACAGAGGGTATGAGGTGGTGATGGGTAGGTATGGTGTCAAGGAGAGGAATGAAGAAAGTCAGATGGGTGAGGATTTTGTGAAAAGGATGGACATGGCTGTGGTGAATATGTGTTTTAAGAAGAGGGAGGAACACAGGGTGACATACAAGAGTAGAGGAAGATGAAGGAGACTGGAGACTGCAAAGTGGTGGCAGGCGTAGTTAGGCAGCTTAGGATGGTGGTCAGTAGGATGACATTGGATATCAAGAAGGAGAGGAGAGTGAGAGCAGAGCCAAGGATCCAATGGTGGAAGTTGAAAAAGGAAGACTGCAAGGTTGAGTTCAGGGAGAAGGTAAGACAGGCACTGGGTGGCAAAGAATAGTTACCAGATAGCTGGGCAGCTACAGCAAAAGTGGTAAGGGAGAGAGCAAGAGAGTGCCATCAGGACAGAGGAAGGAAGATAAAGAAACCTGATGGTGGAATGGGGAAGTGCAGAAGAGCATACAGAGGAAGAAGATGGCAAAGAAGAAGTGGGATAGTCAGAGAGATGCAGAAAGTAGACAAGAGTACAAGGAGATAAGGCGCAAGGTGAAGAGAGAGGTGGCGAAGGCTAAAGAAAAGGCGTATGATGAGTTGTATGAGAGGTTGGACACTAAGGAAGGAGACAAGGACCGATTGGCTAGACAAAGGGACCGAGCTGGGAAAGATGTGCAGCAGGTTAGGGTAATAAAAGATAAAGATGGAAACATACTCACAAGTGTGTGTTGAGCAGATGGAAAGAGTACTTTGAGAGGCTGACGAATGAAGAGAATGAGAGAGAAGGTTGGATGATGTGGAGATAGTGAATCAGGAAGTGCAATGGATTATCAAGGAGGAAGTAAGGACAGCTATGAAGAGCATGAAGTATGGAAAGGCGTCTGGTCGAGATGACATATCTGTGGAAGCACAGAGGTGTTTAGGAGAGATGGCAGTGGAGTTTTT
Source organism: Polypterus bichir lapradei (assembly GCA_026402145.1). Taxonomy (NCBI): domain Eukaryota; kingdom Metazoa; phylum Chordata; class Cladistia; order Polypteriformes; family Polypteridae; genus Polypterus; species Polypterus bichir. Next base: position 1,530,900 of record JANRMT010062825.1, on the reverse strand, counting down.
AACCAGATTGTTTAATGCAATTGTGGAAAGTGAGAGGAAGCCTGAGGAGTGGAGAAGAAGTGTACTGGTGCCAATATTTAAGAATAATGAGGATGTGTAGGACTGTAGTAACTACAGGGGGATAAAATTGATGAGCCACAGCATGAAGTTATGGGAAAGAGTGTTGGAAGCACAGCAGTATGGTTTTATGCACTACAGATGAAAGTGTTGATGGAGAAGTATAGAGAAGGACAGAAGGAGTTGCATTGCGTCTTTGTGGACCTGGAGAAAGCATATGACAGGGTGCCTCGAGAGGAGCTGTGGTATTGTATTAGGAAGTTGGGAGTGGCAGGGAAGTATGTAAGAGTTGTACAGGATATGTACGAGGGAAGTGTAACAGTGGTGAGGTCTGCAGTAGGAGTGACAGATGCATTCAAGGTGGAGGTGGGATTACATCAGGGATCGGCTGTGAGTCCTTTCGTAATTGCAATGGTGATGGACAGGTTGACAGACGAGATTAGACAGGAGTCCCCGTGGACTATGATGTTAGCTGATGTAGTGAGAGTAGGGAGCAGGTCAAGCAGACCCCAGGGAGGTGGAGATATGCTCTCGAAAGGAGTGGAATGAAGGTCAGTAGGAACAAAACAGAATACATGTGTGTAAATGAGAGGGAGGTCAGTGGAATGGTGAGGATGCAGGGAGCAGAGCTAGTGAAGGTGGATGAGTTTAAATACCTGGGATCAACAGTACAGAATAACTTGTTATCGTGTGCTGCAAAAAGTACAGATGGATTTACTGGTTTTTTGGTGACATGGTGGCGCAGTACTTAACACTGACGCCTGATGGATCCAACATCCTCAGTCTCAATCTTCTGCCTGCGGTAGTTGTTGTCTGTATGGAATTAGCATGATCTCCCATGTATAGTAGCTGTCTCTGTATAAGTTCTGCTTGTTCCTCTACAATCCAGAGACGTGTGTCAGTTTCATTGACAATCACGGAATTGTGGGGGTGTGCAATGTGCTTAAGTGGGCTCTGCGTTTGACTGCCTTGCATTTAATCCAGCCAGGGTCAGCTCCAGTCACTGAAACCCTAAACTGGTGAAGATGGGCCTGAGAATGTTGTATATGGTTGTGTTTTCCACACTCCAGTGACATGTTTACAGTATCTCTAAATTGACCTAAAGAGATTGTGCCATAAAGTGAACAGGCATTCCAACCAGAGTAGGCTGCTGTTTTGGGCACCATGCCCTACTGAACAGACTCTGCTTGTATGGTAGAAATGGATGGTGAATGAATAAATGAATGAATGAATGAATGAATAGGCTACGCTCCATAGTTCAAAACACTCAAACTTTTAATTAACCTATCAGTGTGGCTGCTAACAGGCCTAACAGGCTTCTCACAGGCTGAAGATGAGCCGGTCCACTTGGAACAGCTTTGTATTATAAGAAATGTTAAGAATGTATTGCTAATTAAACGGGATAAAGGCCACGTGTTTATCTCCTTTGCTTGTCTATCTCTTCCAGAAGACCCTGCTGCCCTTGGTTTATAGGACGAGTGTGTTTTGCTTCTGTAATTTCATCGACTCGTGTGAGGATGGCCCTTAGGAATGTGGAGCCAAACAATGAGCTAACAAGAGCAGATTTCTTTTAAAAGGTAATTGTCTCTTCTCTTTGGCACATACTGCCAGAAACTGACTTTTTTAAATAAAACTTTGAACAAAATTTTAACATTTGTTCTGCTGCTGGGAAACCTATTTAGAAAGTGAAAGTAAATTGCACATCTAATCATTTTAATCTTCTTAAGGCTCCCATAATTTGACTTAAAATGGCAGCTTGCACATTCATAAAATCCTAATGTTGCATTTAAGTGTATTGAGTTCTGCACAGTTTGTGTAAGAGATCAATTTTTATTTAATAACCTTTCAAAATACATCCTTGAATATTTTCTTAATAGTAACAGTGCATAATTCAATTTATAAATACGTCTCTTGGTCAAGCCAGTAATTCGTTGACCAATCTTTACAGTGGAAAGTGCTTAGACCCCTTCACATTCTGCACAATTTATTGCATCGTGCATTTAATTTTAAAAGGATCGACTTGTTATTTTTGCCCTCCTATCTACAATCAATAACCCATTACGACAAAATGGACATGTGTTTTTAGAAAGTTTTGCAATGTTATTAAAAATCTATTAAATTTAAATGTATTAAAAAAGCAATTGCAGCTTTGAGTCTTCTTGGGTAAGTCTCTACAAGCATTGTACACCTGGATATGGGAAGTTTATTCCATTCTTCCTGGCAGATCCTCTGAAGCTCCATTAGTTTTAATGGGAAGCATCTGTAAATTTCCATCTTCAGGTCGCTCCTCAGATGTTCTTTGGACTTTAGCTGGGCCACTCATCGACAGTCAGAGACTTGACCCAAAGCCACTCCAGTGTTGTCTTGGCCATATGCCTTGGGTCATTGTCAAGCAAAAAGGTGGACTGTCACTCCATTCTGAGGTTCTGTTCACTCCAGAGCAGGTTTTCCTCAAGGACCTCTTTGAATTTGGCTGCATTCATCCTTTCCTCAATTCTGACTGGTCTCCCTGTTCCAGCACCACCATGCTTCACCATAGAGATGGTATTAGACAGGAAATGAGCAATGCCAGACATAGTGCTTGGAGTTTAGCCCAGAAAGTTCAATTGTTGCCCATACAGACAAGTGAATCTTTTTCCTTATCGTCTCAGAGTTCAATTATGCTGTCATATACCTTCTACTCAAGAGTGGTTTCCGTCTAGCCACCCAACCGTAAATGCCTGATTGATAAGGTACTGCAGAGATGATCAGCTCTCCAATCTCTGCAGAGGACTTCTGAAGCTCTGTTAGAGTTACCATTGGGTCCTTGGTGAGCTTTCTCACCGAAGCCCTTCTTGCCCGGTTACTTTAGAAAGAGTCCTGGTGGTTCCAAACTTCTTCAAGTCACTGTACTCCGGGGAAGACACAAAGCTTTAGATATGGTTTTATCTCATTGCCCTGATCTGTGCCTCAAATAATTTGATCATGGAAGTCTACAGAGAGCTTCTTGGACTTCAGGCTTGTTTTCTGTCCTGACATGCAGTGTGAATTGTGGACCTTATATATCCAAGTGTGTGCCTGTCTATATGATGTCCAATCAATTCAAAGCGGACTCCAATCAAGTTCTAGACACATCTCAAGGAGAATTAAAGCAAACAGGAGGCACCTGAACACAATTTGGAGTGCCACAGCAAAGGGACTAAACACTTCTATAAATGACAGGTTTCAATTTTACTGAAAGCTTTTCTGAAAACATGTTTTTACATTATCATTCGGATTATTGAAAGTAAATTAATAGGCATAAATGGCAAAATTAACCATTTAAAAATGAAATCTACAACACAAAGTGTAGAGAAAGTGAAGTGGTTAGATAGATAGATAGATAGATAGATAGATAGATAGATAGATAGATAGATACTTTATTAATCCCAAGGGGAAATTCACATACTCCAGCAGCAGCATACTGATAAAGAACAATATTAAATTAAAGAGTGATAACAATGCAGGTATAACAGACAATAACTTTGTATAATGTTAACGTTTACCCCACCAGGTGGAACTGAAGAGTCGCATAGTGTGGGGGAGGAACGATCTCCTCAGTCTATCAGTGGAGCAGGATGGTGACATCAGTCTGTAGCTGAAGCTTCTCTTCTGTCTGGAGATGATCCTGTTTAGTGGATGCAGTGGATTCTCCATGATTGACAGGAGCCTGCTCAGCGCCTGTAGCTCTGCCACGGATGTCAAGCTGTCCAGCTCCATGCCTACAATAGAGCCTGCCTTCCTCACCAGTTTGTCCAGGTATGAGGCGTCCTTCTTCTTTATGCTGCCTCCCCAGCACACCACCGCGTAGAAGAGGGCGCTCGCCACAAGTGTTTAATAGAACATCTGCAGCATCTTAATGCAGATGTTGAAGGACGCCAGCCTTTTAAGGAAGTATAGTCGGCTCTGTCCTTTCTTACACAGAGCATCAGTATTGGCAGTCCAGTCCAATTTATCATCCAGCTGCACTCCCAGGTATTTATAGGTCTGCACCCTCTGCACACAGTCACCTCTGATGATCACGGGGTTTAAATACTTTGTGAATCCACTGTACGTCCTGGTATACTCAGATCCATTGCATCAGCATATTTTCCTATCGTATCATCCTTTAATAAAATAAATGTATCCATTTGTCCAGTGAGGGTGGCACAGTGGTAATGCTGCTGCCTCACAGTAAGGAGACCTGGGTTCACTTCCCGGTTCCTCCCAGTGTGGAGTTTGCATGTTCTCCCCGCGTCTGCGTGGGTTTCCTCCCGTAGTCCAGAGACATGCAGGTTAGGTACAATGGCGATCCTAAATTGTGCTTGGTGTGTGTGTGCCCTACGGTGGCCTGGCGCCCTGCCCAGGGTTTGTTTCCTGCCTTGCTGTCTGGGATTGGCTTCAGCAGACCCCTGTGACCCAGTGTTAGGATAAAGCAGGTTGAAAAATGACTGACTGGCATTTGTCCAGTGGCAGGCCTTTATTTTTGGGGCCCTAAAGCTTGAACTGTTAACAAGGCCCCTTTTACAACCAGCAATGAGGTCTGGGTAACCACTGTTCATAAAAATAATAGACTTGGGGTAATCTACTGCTATTTCCCCTTTGTTACTTAACTTATTTTTCTAAATGTAACATTTAATTTTGAGTAGGGGTAATTAAAATATTGTATCCTTATAAACACATTGTTGGAAAAAAATCTCTAGATTGTTAACATGTTGAAAAGACAATCACAATGCTAAAGTGATTCACATTTCTGGGGCCCTTTCAGGATTAGGGGCTCTGCAGCTTAAGCTTCGTTAGTTTCATTGTAGATCCGCTCATGCATTTGTCTATAATTTAAAGTAATTTTTTTCTTGGGTGGAGGTTGAATTTTGGTTTAAGTTTAACTTGATTGTATGGAATGGTGCCGTCAAATAAAATTTAAAAAGTAATTTTTTGAAAGATGAGTTATTTTAAATTTTCAGAACACGTACAAATTTCAGTTTTGTTACACACTGTCTTCTAATTGTTCACGGCTGGCCCCTCCCATCGGTGTCTGTTGCTTGGCAACTCCTATTGTGACGCATTCACATGAGGGAGGGCAGGAGACGTAAAACGGTGAGCTCTGCAGTAGATGCGTTTTTGTAAAGTGAAAATACACAAAGCTTGAGCAAAATGATGTGCTCCGGCCCTCCAACTCATGACTGGTGCGCAGTGAAGTTTTGTCATTTTCTCCGTTAAATTCACTTTTGTGTCTGTGGAGTTTGGTCCTTTTTTGTGTTCACATGCTGAGAACTGACAAGGAATAGAATAGGCGACAGTAAATATTCAAGCAGTGCGGCTACGACATTGTCACATCCATCTGTGAGTTACCAAGAAATGGCTTAAAAGATGAGAATAAAATATATAAACAATTAGACGCATTAATCCCTCTGTAACACATTCCTTACAAAAAACAACATTTATTTCTTCAGCATATTTATATACTGGATGTAGCTCAAAGTGCTTTACAATATGTCAAAGAAATAGTTACAACAAAATAAAAACAAAGCAAATTAGGTAAGAATAATAATAAAAACGTAATAAAAAATAAACCAGTATGAGCTTACATATAAAATGCAATCCTTATACTATACATAATATTATATTCTAATTCTCTAAAGAGGAGTCCAATGATAAAATAAAAGTAAAAAGTCTAAATTAGCATAAGCCACTATAATTCAGGGTGTTCATTAAAAACTGTAATGACTTATTTCATGAGGTAGAAGTACATAATAAACAAGAACAGTTGCATTAATTATGTCAAACATTAAAACGTGCTTCAATTTAAATATTTAAAGTATTAATATTCTCGATGGGTGGCACGGTGGTGCAGTGGTAGCGCTGCTGCCTCGCAGTTAGGAGACCCGGGTTCGCTTCCCGGGTCCTCCCTACGTGGAGTTTGCATGTCCTCCCCACGTGGAGTTTGCATGTCCTCCCCGTGTCTGTGTGGGTTTCCTCCCGCAGTCCAAAGACATGCAGGTTAGGTGCATTGGCGATCCTAAATTGTGCATGGTGTGTGGGTGTGCCCTGCAGTGGGATGGCGCCCTGTGTTTGCTGGGATTGGCTCCAGCAGACCCCCGTGACCCTGTAGTTAGGATATAGCGGGCTGGATAATGGATGGATATTCTCGATTGTAACAGTTTGTCATTGTTCATCTTCTGATTGTGGTCCATAGAGGGCTGGGAGAAAATAAAAAATAACATCAGATTTGTAATCACTGACCCTGCAATACTCTAAAAAAATACCCCACATGCTTATGTTTGAAATTGGTCATTTGTAACCTTCTGGAAGTGACTCTTAGAAAGCTAAGACCACCGGGAAAGAATCAGATATAACAAATATGATCATATTCATGACCAGCAACCTCAAAATAGCATAAAGTGACACTCCACACATTACTGATTCCCCATTTGCTTCAAAGCTTTGTGAAAAGGAGCAACTTTGATCACATAGATCCTATTAGGGGGTGCACCCTTGGTGTCAGTTCATGTTTCACACAACTTCACACAAGACCTTCTGATTGTTTTTGCTGGAGACACCTATTGGTTTACTCTTTATCATAAAGGTGTTATTTACTGCACAGGATATGGTCCAAAGAATGGCATAAAGTTAGGGTTTTTTGGGCCTGGAGGGACAAATAAAGGAGGCGACCCCTAAAAGCTAGATGCCTTGAAATATTAAACATCAAAACGATTCAAAGGGTATATCAAATGTGGGGGTTTTCTTGTGTCGGTGATTCAGGAGGTGTCGGACAAAAAATAAATAAATAATGAAGTGATCTCGGGCAGCATGGTGGCGCAGTGGTAGCGCTGCTGCCTCGCAGTAAGGAGACCTGGGTTCGCTTTGCATGTTCTCCCCGTGTCTATGTGGGTTTCCTCCGGGTGTTCCGGTTTACTCCCACAGTCCAAAGACATGCAGGTTAGGTGCATTGGCGATCCTAAATTGTCCCGTGTGTGTGCTTGGTGTGTGGGTGTGTTTGTGTGTGTGCCCTGCCCGTGATTTGTTCCTGTCTTGTGCCCTGTGCTGGCTGGGATTGGCTTCAGCAGACCCCCGTGAACCTATGTTAGGATATAGCGGGTTGGACAATGACTGAATGAAGTGATCTCAAAGCGTTCAGAAATAGTTCTTCTAAACACAATAAACACAGTTTCTAATTTCTGAAATGACACAAAAAGAAGAAACTGGAGAACATCAGCAACCTAAATAATGTCTGAGTTCATCTTGAATTAGAAGGTGGCTGTAATGTAAACCTGCTGTGACAAGGACTTCCCAGGATTGACTGTGCAGACCCCTGTCCAGACCCCTGTGTTCTAGCATCAATATTAAAGTTCTACACTTTAACTCCTCTTTCCTCATTTGTGCTTACTGCCATCTAGTGGGCCTAATTTGAAAAGATGTTCTGCATATATTATACTTTCATGGCATTCATAGTCTGAATCACAATCTGATTGTATGGGTGGTTACCTACCAGGTAACGCTTGTGGTTGGTCTGCGAGCCT
>JANRMT010062825.1:1498747-1523316 GCA_026402145.1 Polypterus bichir lapradei | reverse complement strand
GTTTATTTGACAGTATGTAGATCGGGGTAATTACATTCAATGCATTCATAGTCTGAATCACAATGTGATTGAATGGGTGGTTACCTACCAGGTAACGCTTGTGGTTGGTAAGCAAGTCGGCTAACATCCGCCACGGTGGCCTCTTTCAGTTGCGAGAAGCAGATCATAGAATGGTTGAAACAGTTTTATTGTCAAATAATGCAAAGAGTACGCGACACGTGTTTTGCCCTAATTCTGGGCTCATTAGGCATACACACTCACTGCACCCCCTTCTCGGGGACGTCCGAGGTTCAATTCCCCGAGAGAGGGTGCAGTGAGTGTGTACGCCTGATGAGCCCAGAATTAGGGCGAAACACGTGTCGCGTACTCTTTGCATTATCTGACAGTAAAACTATTCAACCATATATTATACTGTACATGTCCCATAGTGCATTTTCTTGCTCAGTTTTTTGATACCGCTGATTAAAAAGAAAATCAGATGTACTCTGTTGTAACTTTTTGCATTAATGTTAGCTTTTTTTAATATTTGCCTTTTATTACAAGCCAGAGCATGCAGATGTGAATATCTCTATATATATAAAATCTTTTTTTTCCTTCTTTATTAATTTTTTTGCCATCCATACAAATCAATCAAGTTTTTACAAAAAGAACTTATTGAGATAAGAACAGATCAATCCCCACCCCTGAGAGAGAGAGCAAGCCAAACGGCGTGAAATTTAAGACCTGTAAACATACCTAAATTAATAAATTCTCTGTGCTTTATGAGCTTATTTTAAAATATTACTGATTAGATCCTGCCATGTTTTGAAAAAAGTCTGTACGGATCCTCTAACTGAGTATTTGATTTTTTCCAATTTCAAATAGTATAACATATCGGTTTCCCACTGACTTAAAAGAGGAGAGTTTGGGGTCTTCCAGTTTATCAGAATAAGTCTGCGTGCCAAAAGTGTAGTGAATGCAATCACAATTTGTTTGTCTTTCTCCACTTTAAACCTGTCTGGAAGAACCCCAAACACAGCTGTTAATGGGTTAGGAGGGATTGTGAGTCCAAGGCTGTCTGAAAGGTAATTAAAAATTTTGGTCCAGAATAATGTTAATTTGGTGCAGGACCAGAACATGTGACCCAGTGAGGCTGGAACTAGTTTGCAGGATTTGCAGGTTGGATCATGCCCTGGAAACATTTTGGATTGTTTTAGTCGAGACAGATGTGCTCGATATATAATTTTAAGTTGTATAATTGTATGCTTTGCGCATATGGAGCTCGAGTGAATTCTCTGCATTGCTGCTTTCCACTCCTTTTCTGATATATTAATTGAGAGATCTTTTTCCCAGTGTCCTCTTGGATCTTTGAAAGGGAGGGATTGTAAAATGATTTTATATATTGTAGAGATGGTGTCTAAGTCCTTGAGATTGAGCAATATTTTTCCAGCATGGATGAGGGTGCAAGATGAGGAAAATCTGGAAGGTTCTGTTTAACAAAGTTCCTGATTTGAAGATAGTGAAAGAAATGTGTAGCTGGAATGTTAAATTTGGAATGTAATTGTTCATAGGATACAAAGACGTTGTCTATATAAAGATCTCTAAGCAAGTTAATTCCAAATTTTTTCCAGATATTAAAAACTGCATATGTTCGCGAAGGTTGAAAGAGGTGGTTCTCTTGCAGAGATGCCACAGATAAAAGCTTCTCTGTCTTAAAATGCTTTCTACATTGGTTCCATATTCTAAGTGAGTGAAGCACATTTGGGTTATTTGTATATTGCCGATAACTTGCATTTATTGGGGCACAGAGCAGGGAATATAAAGAAGTACTGCAGGATTTTACTTCTATTGCGGACCAAGCCTGTTTATGTTCTTCTATTTGTGCCCAGGTTCTTATCGTCTGTATATTTGCTGCCCAGTAATAAAACTGGAAGTTAGGTAGAGCCATGCCACCTTCTGTCTTTTGTCTTTGTAGGGTCGCTCTTTGGATGCGTGGATGTTTTGAATTCCAAATAAATGAGGTTATTGTTGAATCTAATTGCCTAAAGAATGATTTATTAATGTATATTGGAATGTTTTGAAATAAAAAAAGGAGCTTAGGAAGAATATTCATCTTAACAGTGTTAATTCTTCCAGCTAGTGTGAGATGAAGGGTTGACCATCTATGCAAGTCTTATTTAATTTTTTCCATGCAGACGGCGAAATTTTGTTGATAAAGAGCTTTATGTTTACTTGTGATGTTTACCCCGAGGTATTTAAACTGTTCTGCAATGATAAAAGGTAGGGTATCTAATCTAATATTATATGCTTGAGAGTTCACTGGAAAGAGTACACTTTTATTCAGATTAATTCTGAGACCAGAGATCTTTTGAAATTCTGTGAGTGCTGTTAAGACTGCAGGCACAGAATTTTGTGGGTCCGATATATACAGCACCATATCATCTGCATATAATGAGATTTTCTGTTCCAGTCCTTCTCTATAAAATCTAACATCTGTCTGTCTGTATTGTCTGTCCGCTTTTCAGGAGAGAACTACTTATCGGATTTAGATCGAGTTTCTTTCTATAATCTGCTTGAACATTCTGGTTGATTTTGCGACTTCTGTCATTGTGCTAAGTATCATAGATTGTTTGCAGGAGTGATTTATTTGCGCTAATCCGAGGCAGAGGCTGCGAGCCGCGGGGAAGGGAAAGCGTGATATCAGGAGTGGGGAGCCAGACGGGGGCCCTCCTTACTCACAAGCATGTCTCCATTCGAATCGGTCTACCTGTCGCCATGTTTTGGAGCGTATCTTGCCTCCATTTAGCTAGCGATACCGGTTTGTTTATTGATTTTTAAAGTTTGTCCTGTTTCACTACAGCTAGTATATTATAATACTGTAACAACCTGGTGGGGTGGAGGAGGGTGGGTTTGAGGAACAGAAGAATGGAATCAGCATCTTTACAATGAATGCCGGTGAGTAGACCGTTGGCATCTTCAGCGGCTGCTTCCGCAACACCACCCGGGCGGTCTGTGGTGACATGCGCTCCCAGCTGCTCCATCTATTTGTCCACTGCTACATGATGCCTGCACTCTCCCAGGGTCAGAGGTAACTCTAATTCTATCTCTCTTTGAGACTCTACCCTTACCCTGTCAGAAAGGTCTCAGCCACCTGAGGTGCATGTCCCTCGCCAGTCCGGATTCAGGGTCACTACAGTATTCTCCAACTACTGGTGTTTATTTTAACTAAGCTGCCTAACAGCTCCAGGGACCTGGGTTCCATTACATGATTTTGTCTGTTGACACTATACTGATACTGTACTGCTAGACCAAACCACTCTGATGTTCAGGGTAGTGTGGGCTATGCAACAGTAGTCAACACTGGCTGAAGAAAATCAAAATGGACATCTGTGTCATTAATTACTCTTAATCCGTCATTCATAATTCAAGCATTCAATGCATGCAAGAAACTTCCACCACATCTCCATTTTTGGTCACTCAGATGAACAGAGAATGCCAATTTATACACTCTTTGAGGGTTACAGTCTGCACTATATTTAAATATCACATTCAGATTTGTAGATGTTATCTTGTGGCACATGAAGTGCTGTTTATGAAAGTAAAGGAGCTTGTGCTGCAGACAGTGAGGGGCACTGTTTTGGTAACTCACTCCAGACATCGAGAGGGACATCCCCAGTCCTCAAAGTCTAATAATACTGAAAGTGCACTATGAACACAGAGGGGCACCACTTATGTAATTCAAGCAGCACGTGCTCCGGACTGTTACACGTCCTCCAACAATATTATCCTCCTGCGCACTGGACACTGAGGGGCACCACTTTGGTAGGTTAACAGGCGCCTAGGGGTCCATATGGGCTTCAATCGGCACTGATAGCTCCTCTGAGTTCTATCTCTTATTTAAACGACATGCCATCCCACCCTGTTCCTGGACTACCTCCCGTCTGTTGAAAGCAGAACAAATCCGTTCTTCTTAAGCTGGGTTCACTTGCTGCCCTCTGGTGGCGCTCTGAAGTACAACAGGCTTTGTGACCTTGTCCTGTAGCTTCACTCTTCAAATGCTGCCATTACAAAAGTGTAAAGTGGAATTTTTACTTCCATGTTGCTAATCATCATGTAACACGTAACCACTCTTTAGCACCATCATCAGTACACATTTGACATTACCAATTTGTCACTAAACCTAATCGGACGTCTAAACATTTAGATAAAAATCAGCTTTGAACAGGTATTAGCTAAGAGATTAAAATTATCCCAGAAGTTCATAAATACATCATTAATATGCCATACACTACCTTCAGAAAATATTCAGACCCCTTCACTTTTTACTCATTTTGTTATATTGCAGCCTTATGTTAAAATTGTTTAAATGTGTTTTTCATTCATCAATCAACACTTAATACCCTAGAATGACAACGCGAGAAAAGGATTTTAGACATTTTTGCCAAGTTATTAAAAACTGAATTATCTAATTGAAAAAAATATTCAGATCCTTTACTCGGTACTTCACTGAAGCCCCTTTGTCACCGATTACAGCCTGGAGTCCCCATGTGTTTCATGCCTCAAGCTTCAAACCCATTGTGAAAGCTAGGGGGGCATCACTGAGCCCCTAACACCAAACACAAACTCACAACACAGTCCCAGGTAGAAATAAAATTACTATAAAAATATCTTTTTGTACAACACTTCAACCAGTGGTCTCTTCTGCCTTCTTTCTGTCTCTCTCTCTTTCTTCTCTCCGCACTGCTACTCCTCCAGGTGAGTGTTGCCTGCCTCTGCTCCCGGCTCCAACTCTCGTGGACAATGCAATGCGGTCCCTTTTATTGAAGACCTAGGAGTACTGGTGCCAGGGTTTTGTCCGTTGGAAGCACTTCCGGACCATGCAGAAGTCCCAAATTGTAGATAGTGTAACTCCCTGCAGCATCGCCTAGCAGTACCCATTGACCCCAGCAGGGCTGAGCTGCCGGACTACAATTCCCAGTACAGTACTCCCTTGTGGGTGTCCAAATGGGTACCGATATCCAGGATAGCTGCCATCTAGTGTACCGGGAGAGACAATTAGCAGGAATTATTGCTTTCCCCTGTCCTTTTATGTTATGGAAGTCTCATCTAGGTAAGAACCCTAAGACAACTCTGGCTGAGACACTGGTCCCAGTATGCTATCCCTCATACCCTGGATTTCTGCCATGCTATTCTGCAAAGCCTCTCACGGTCTGTTAGGTTGGTTGGAGACTGTCAGTTGAGGGTTATTTTCAGTTCTCACATGAGATGTTTGATTGGGTTCAAGTCCAGGTTCTGGTTGAGTCACTTAAGAACATTAACAGAGCTGACCCCAAACGACTCCTGTGTTGACTTTGCTTTGTGCTTAGTGTCATTGTTTCTGTTGGAAGGTCAACTTTCAGCCTAGTCTAAGGTCAACAGCACTCCAGAGCAAGTTTACATTAAACATATCTCTGTACTTTACTCCAGACATCTTCAACCCAGTCTTGTCTCACAGTCCCTGCTCCTGAAAAACAACCCCACAATACAAGGCTGCACTTCTATGTTTCATCGTTGGAATGGTATTGCAGAAGTGGTGGTTTCCCCCGGACGTGACACCTAGAACTGAGGTGAAACAGTTCAATCTTGGATTCATCAGACCTCAGACCATTGTCTGAGAGCCATTTAGGTGCCATTTTGCGAACTCCAAGAGGGCTTTCATGTTTCGTTTGGCCAGTGTGCCATAAAGCCTAAATTAGTGGAGTGTTGCAGTGGTTGTTGTCCTTCTCGAAGTTTCTGCAACAGAATAGAGTAACTATTGGGTCACCTCTCTTAACAAGGCCCATCTCCCCCAGTTGCTTTAGAAAGTTGTTGTGGTTGTTCCAAACTTCACTCATTTAACAATTATGGAGGACACTGTATTTTTGGAAGCCTTCAATGTTGACAGATATTTTGTAGTCATGCCCAGATCTGTGTCTCAACACAATCCTGTCTCTAAGCTCTACAGGCGATACCTTTGACCTCATAACTTGGTTTTTGCTCTGATACACATCGTCAACAGTAAGACCTTCTATAGACAGACATGGGCCTAACCTAATCAGTCCAATCGACTGAATTAACCACAGGTGAACTCCAAACAGAGGGTAGAAATATCTCAACGTGGATCAACAGAATGGGATGCACATGAACCAAACTTCAAGTGTTGTAGTGAAGGGTCCGAATACTTGTACCAATGTGATATTTCATTTTCTTATCTCTCTATTATAAAATAAAATCTTGGTGGAAGGGAGACCAGGGAGACGAGAGGTGATCTTCTCGGAAGACAATTTAGAGACACGCGAGATGAAAGAGATTGGCCATGGAGCGTCTCATGGAGACCTTATACATGAGGCTTGGTGCCAAGAGATTGCAATTTGACGTCCTGCGAGAGACACTTTAACGTCACATGAGGCAGTGAGACAACATTTAAAACAAGTTCACGGACATCTAAGCAAGCAGTTGTTGGAATGGTTTTGGCAGATAGACATCATGTGCTCCCAGCTCTTAAAACAATGAAAAGCGACAAGCAGAACACGCAGCTTGCCAGCAGTAGCAGCAGGAAGCCAGCAGATGATCCGACTGCTTCTCCTTAGTGTGCGTTCAGCAAACAACCCAAATACACAATGCGAGTGGCAGAAACACTCAGTGGCAAAAGGACAGTTACTGTACAGGCTTTGAAATAATCGACGCAAAGTGAGGGAAGCAGACAACGCAGCTTGCCAGCAGCAACAAATCAGCAGCTGATCTGAATGCAACTCCTTAGCGTGCGTTCAGCATCCCCATCACAACGTGAGCAGCGTTATACGTCCTGTAAGAAAGAGATTTAACCATGCCTGGGGCCATAAATAAAGAACAAGTATTGTTTTTGCAAAAGTTTTAAACTAAAAGTGAAAATAATGCCATCCATCCATTTTCCAACCCGCTGAATCTGAACACAGGGGTCTGCTGGAGCCAATCCCAGCGCACAAGGCAGGAACCAATCCCAGGCAGGGTGCCAACACACCACAGGACACTCACTAGGGCCAATTTAGAATCGCCAATCCACCTAACCTGCATGTCTTTGGGAGGAAACCCACGCAGACACGGGGAGAACATGCAAAGTCCACGCAGGGAGGACCCGGGAAGCGAACCCGGGTCTCCTAACTGCGAGGCAGCAGTGCTACCACAGCGCCACCGTGCCACCTGAAAATAATGCATAGGTAACAATTCCCATGAAAATAACAATCTCTTTGAATTGTATATCTGGTAAACCAAACCTGGTGGTGGGCGAGTAAAATGAGCAGGGGGCACAGCCCCCTAGTCTTTAACAAATTTGCCTAGAATTCTCAAATCCTGTTGTCGCTTTGTCATTCTGGTGTAGTGAGCGTTGCTTGATCAGAGGAAAAATGAATGTAAATAATTTTATCACAAGGCTGCAACATAACAAAATGTTAAAAAAAAGTGAAGGGGTCTGAATTCTTTCTGAATGCACTGCATAGTTCCCTGTTCCTATTTACACTGTCATATCATACTTTATATGCTGTCAATGTTTTATAATTATTCAAATATTCAAAAGTATACACAAAATAGATTTGAAACCAAAAATAGTAGAAATAGACTCATTTTGAATTCCAGCTTGTTCTCTGTACGTAGTGTTCATGTTCTCCCCAAGTTTGCATGAATTCTCTTTGGGTTTTTTTCCCAAAAAATAAAGCCACACGTGAGAACATCTGGGGGAACCAAGAAAGTCGACTTCATCAGGTAATATAACTGCACAAAACACATTCTGTACATAGCAATCCTGTAAGAGAAATACACTAACACCAAACGTCACACGTAGTGTAAACTGTCCACAGAGAAGTTACCTTTAGCAGGAGGAAGCAAGCGGCATGATACTACAAGCATCAGAAGGGCTCTCCATTGAAGTGCCACACTGATATCGAAAGACAGCCAGTCATTCAGCTGCACTCAAGTTCATTCTGCCCAATATTCAGTTCAAGTAAAATTTGTATCATTCCAAGATGGAAATTGATGTTATCATGAGGGTGATTTCAGACGGGCCTGTATGTCAAATAAGACAATAACATAAAAAAATAACTTTATATTAAAGAAATATACCTACTGAGGATGATACAATATCAAATCATACTTACTTATAGTAATGTGATTCTCCTGGAACCACAACAAGATGGGTGGTGCAATTGAAAATAGGATGTGGGAAATAGGGTGGGATATAATGAGTCATAGGAGTAAATAAAATTGGGATTTTTTTGTATTTTTCCATTCTTGCATAATCCTTGTTAGCTACTAATTGTGTTAAGTACATTGATTGGGTTATTTTAGGTTAAGTTATTTTTCCAAATCGTCACTATAATGTTTATAATGCCACTATTAGAGGACCCCTCTATACCTTGTAGCCATGGTAACACACATACAGCGCAGTACAGCTCCACAAAAGAAGAAGGAGGTCACACACGGGCTCTCCAGTCACAGAGGCAACATTATTAGGGCATTGCACTTCAGGTCTGTACCTGCTCTGTGCAGGTACAAGTTACAACGATACCTAAAAATGAAGCAGATCATCTCAGAGGTTAACTATTAACCTCAAATTCAAAAAAGAGCCTTTAGAAAGCACCGACCCCTTCACTTTTTTCACAGTTTGTCATGTTGCAGCCTTGTGCTAAAATCATTTAAATTCGTTTTTTTCTCACATCAGACAACACTTAATACCCCAGAATGACAAGGTGGAAACAGGATTTTAGACATTTTTGCAAATGTATTAAAAATAAAGCCTGAAATGTCAAATTGACACATTGAAGTATTCAGCCATCTTACTCAGCACATGTGAAAGGTGCTGGCCACTATCAATTGGCACATGTAATAACGTGATTGCTGCTGTAATGAATATTACAGGCCATATGAACAACTGAGGGTTCAGCCAGCTACATTACCAACAAGCCAGCCATCACATACAGCACCATAAGCAAGTCGTCTGCCAATGCGACTTTGCCAGAGAATAAATGAATTATGGGTTGACCCAGGGCACTGAGCCACAGTGTTTGTAAATCTCAGCTTGGCATCACAGCTTTCTTGGATGTTAATCGAATGTCAGTACTCATGGTTAGCAAAAGAAGCGTCATTCTCACTAGGTGCCCTTATTGCAATATGAGTGCTGTCAGTTACACCAATTACGTTACAAGAACCAGACACTGCTGCAAATGGCAAAAACAGGTTATGTTTTATGCATGTACCCCCACACCATATAGAAACTAAATGTAGTACCTTGACAGTCAGTTAATGGATTCCAGCACAGCGGACATGACAGAGTTAAAAATTGGCTAAGATCTTCCTGACCTGTGTGCCAGTCCCCTGAGAAGTGACAACAGGTAAACAATATAAACTGATTTAAAAAAACAGAAGCTTTTCAGTGCAAATACGCAGCATTGGCCCTCCTAAAAGAAAACTAGAATAGAGTTTGTACATCATATTCATCACTTTTAAAGTTTATTTATGTTTGTCACCTGAGGACACATTACAATAACAGCTCAGTGATATGAATTATTTAGCTGGTTTGGCTGCATTTCCCTACTTCATCAAGGGTGTCATCATTTGTCACTTTCTCTGAAACAGTGCATACGCATGGGTGAGAGTTATCATAAATACAGCAGGATATGCAAATTCTCCCCTTAAGTTTTCTTTTACAGATCTAGACTTTTACATGGAAAGTTGCATACACTTATTTCGGGTGTCTTTTTGTGAGTTCACAAGTTTAATAAGCCTGACCCATGAATACAAAGCAGCCTCACCCCTACCGCCTCACACAGTCAGTTCAGCGTATCTCCCTGAACACCAGAAGGAATGTGCAAACTCGCACGCTGATCAGATCCAAAAGCTCATGAGCTCTAATGCCAGGGATATACTTAATACTATGCAACATGTGCGCTTGAGGATGTTGCTGCTACGCAAGCAGTGTACTAACTGTACTTGCACATGTATTTTAAGTAAATCTCGAGGATTCCACAAGGTGGCAGTGTGAGAAATCATAACGGTGAGAAAACAACATCCGGTTTCGCTGTGTTGTGAGTTGAGGGAAGAAAAATGTAAAAGATAAAAATTCTTTGCATTCTGTTGCTGTTGCAAAGACCTTCAAATGTGGCACGTCATTACAATGCGGAATATGTGATGCATGTAGTGTCTATGCAAGAAATGGGTGAAGAAAAGCACCATGAATACATTCACATTTCAGCGTTTAAGTTTGCTTCGCTGCATCAAACCATTCATCAAACAGCAAAACACCCAATTGACCCTGTTGGAGATGCATTGCAGCTTGTCATCACATGTTGATAGTAAAGAACGATGCTGACATCACATACCAAAACTTGAGCATACGTACCATGCAAATTTTTGCTCGTACTTCAACTCCCGCACACATCACTTTAATTTCTGATGACGTGCTCAGAGGACGTGTCACAAGAGCGTTGGGAATGTGTGGCAGCCATGATGTGTGAGCATAAGCGTTCTGTGTGTGAAGTATAACCTGGCCCTAAGTCTAATACAACACAAACCAATGTATCACCTCAATTCTAATTTTGATGAAGGCAGAAATTAAGCATTTAACACCTTTAGTTTAGATATCTAGCTTAAAGGATAAGTTTGGTATTTTTTAAGTTGAAATTATTTCTACACAAACATGTTGTAAATGCATTTGCCATGTGAAATTGTGCTCTAAAGTTAATTGCTTCCTATAAATTAAGAAAAATATCGTGCCCACAGTGGCGCTTTACATTGTAGCCCATGGGGCGTGGAAGAAAAGCTTAGAAACTTACCAAAGATGTCCATTTTTCAAGACAAGACACTTGTTGAGTACTGATACACATTTTTTGATTACACGCTCCTTATAATATAGTTTATACATGTCATTTTTGAACAAACAAACTCCAATATTATGAAATTCAGCCATTTTCAAAGAAGACCAGCCATCGTGAGAGCTCAGCAATTAGTTTTCCTGTGTAGAAACCTTTCACTCCCCCTTGGCGTGACTTCCTCCTGATAGACCAAATAACAGTAAACTTTTCATGCCACTTGGCTGGTTTGGTTTGGATTTATTTCTGTATTTACAGTACGTGAGAGTTTGCATAAGTGAAAATAAAATGTATTCCTACTACCAGTAAGATTGTACCAGGAATATGAAATAAAATGAGTATTTCTAGATCCCTTTTATTGTCATGATCATGAGTCGAAAACATTTAAGTTGCGAATCAATACTCAACAACCATCTTGGCTTAAAAAATAGATATATCTGGTACGTTTTTAAGCTTTTCCTCCATACCTCATACCCTCCATTGTAAAGCAGTTAATATTAGGACAATTTCATGTGGAAAATGCATATGGAGCAGGTTTGTGAACAAATAGCGTTGGCTTGAAAATCCTATAAGGGGAAGTGTTTTGTCAGGGTCACAACTTGTAGTGCTTCAATACACATGACCTGGGGTGAGTGTAGAACTTGAAATTATAACCTGGGATTGATTCTGTGTTACACTGGAGGTGTTCAAGCACAAGTGAGAAACGTAACTGCAACATCAGATCTGCTGGCTTGCTTGCTTTCTTTCTTTCTTTTGAGACATTTATTGATTTATACTATAGCTTTTTGAACTCTCATTAAAGCTCACTTTCAGATGACTGCATGTTTGGGCAAACCCATCAAATTTTGGGAGGTGCCTGCATGTGAATTCATTGTCTTTTTCATGTTAACTCAGATGTTTCACAACTGACTCATTTTCATGCCCTTTTAAACTTGTGTCATTAACTTAATCATTCATTGTTTTTAGCCTTTGGAAGATAAAACTTTCATGCAAAGTCATTCATTCACACCAGGACAATTAGCCTAATCTTGAGATGTAGGAGGTATTCCCTAGAAAAAGCACATGAACAACAGAAGAACATGCTAGGAAAAGCTGCCTCTTATGACCCTCAAGTCAAGTTTGGCAGCATGCACTGGTACAGTGCGTTGCCGCACCCACTACACATCGAAACAGCTCGGGATCCCGGTTGGCAACCCCCCAGGCAGACACGCGGTCCAGTCCTACCCTCCAGAAATGACCCTCTATCTGCCGCAGCCAGGTGTTACGTGGGCGACCCCTTGGCCTGGTCCAGCCACTTGGGTCCCCAACAATGAGAATCTTACGAGCTGGATCACCCTCGGGGAAACGCGCAACATGGCCGTAGTGCCGTAACTGATGCTCCCTGACAATGCAGGTAATGTGCCTCATTCGGGACTCCATGAGCAACCACTCATTTGACACAAAGTCAAACCAATGGTACCCAAGGATTTTCCGGAGAGACACAGTACCAAAGGAGTCCAGTCTTCGTCTCAGGTCACTGGATAGCGTCCATGTCTCTCCATATAGTAAGACAGGAAGCACCAGGACTCCAAAGACTTGGACCTTCATCCTTTTGCATAGATATCGGGAGCGCCGTACACCCCTTTCCAGCGACCTCATGATCCCCCATGCTCTCCCAATCCGTCACTGCCAAGGTAAGTAAACCTTATGACCCTGTTTCAGAATAAGTGGGTTTGCTAAATTAAACAATGAATGCTAAACCTCAGTTTGAACTTTTTATTTTGTTTACTGCTCCGTGAATATCTCTTGTAAACATCTGTTTGGTAAGGAGATTATGGCCAGTATGAGCGTGGATCTCTACTACAAATGATGGTCTGGAGTAAATATCTGTGTTATTGATGTATACCAATGTGAAGCTCTTTGTGGGCATACTTGACTAAGATGCAAATTCAAATAAAAACTCTTTCATGATCAGATTTCAGCATGACATTATTAGCACCGTGTTCACTTTTGACTTGAATGCAGACCTCAAACGTTCTGATGATTTCACTCTATCAGTGATACTGGCAGATTCTAAATGTTTTTGAGGACAAAACACAACCAATAAGGCTCAAATGATGATTAAGCTCTGTTTTGATAAATTTCTGCATTTTGAGAACAATGTTTAATAAACAAGAATAGCATAATATTTGATAAGTCATCTAATTTAGTTCAGGGTTTCTGTCTCAGAAGGTGCAAGGCAGGAATCAACCCAGAGTAGGAGATCTGTCAGCTTGGCCATGAATGAATTTACAGTTCTAAAAGAAGTTGTTTTAAATGTGTAGGTTTGGTCATTTTATTTATAGTGTTCAGTGTGAATGAATGTCACCTGTGAAATAAGATGCCGTGACACAAGACAAAGTTTTGGGGCCGCCACCCGTGTACTTGACCTTACCTGCAAAACAAGCAAAATATTCAGCACAATAAAGTACAGAACGGAGTCCAAAACAGAACTGCTCATCAGAGGAAGGGAGTGGGTTATGATAGGGAGGTTGGCGGAAGTGATGTGGTCCTCAGGGCCGGGACAGCAAGTGACGTCTTCAGAGCTGAGGCAGAAGTGACGTCTTCGTATTCAGGTGGAATTTCCTGTGTCTGGTCTGCGGGAAAAAAATAAGAGGGATGAATACACCCCACCGCCCCCCCCATCCCCCCGGCCAGGCATGGAATTCCTTTCTTTTGGTCCCTGTGGCTGGCTCCCATGTGCACGTGTGTGACACACCATAGTCATGACTGGCCTGATGTACAAATAAATCACTCAAGCGTAAACACGGATTCCTCTTGTCAAGAGACATTTCTCAAGAATAAAATATGAAGTAACTAGCTGTGCTACCCATTGAACGACAGGTTGAAATCTAAGTAATCAATGTAGACCTCCTGTTCTTTATTTGATACATGGATTGTTCATTTGCTTTGGGGTAATACTATACACCCGACCCCTTCCCTCGCAGCAGGCTCATCCTCTTCAGACAGAACACCCATTTTCGCCACTTCCTCTTGCTGACACTCATTAAACCAGTGGTTCTTAAACTGTGGGGTGGGCCCCCCTAGGGGAGCGCGAAGTAACAAAAAGGGGGGCGCAAAGATGTGAAAAAAAGAAAACAAGAATCGAAAATATGAAAAATACATCTATTGAAACCAAAACAAATTAACTTAAACTACATTCTGCTACTAGAAAAATAAATATAGAGTTAGATAAATGTCGATAAAAGTTAAGTAGGTATAATAAAATATGCATCTATGATATATCATTAATTAAAAAAGAACAAATTGGTATTAGTGGGCTCCTTTCAAAAAAATGTTAGGGGGGCACGATTAAAACATGTTTGTTATGAAAACTCGGGTCGCAAATACCTAAAGGTTGAGAAACGCTGCATTAAACTGACCAATCTTATAGTCAAATTGTTTTGCTGGGAAAATGTGGAAGTGGTTGTTACCACATTGACCTGGTTTTGTGACTGCACCGTAATTGTGTCAGGGCTCTCATTTCCCAACGTGCACATTGACTTATTGTTATTTTCACTCACCCATTGCCCACAACGTGGATTTATCAGTCATTAGCATTATGGCTGTAAACCTCATTTACATGGCCTACCACACTGCTGTTGTCAACGTATAATGTCAGACCACCAAATAGACCAACATTTTCTAATTTTTAGACCCTTATTTGGTATTTTTATTATTATTATTTTGAACTGTTTGATCCTTCTTCTACACGTTTTGCATATTTTTACAAGTTTCTTCCTAACCCTAGTAATTGAATAAACACACAGATACACAGACACTTGTCCTTTTATTAAGGTGGATGCAGATGGCAGCCTAGGACAGGCCTGTGACATTCCTTTCTGACCGTTCCTGATGCTTATGAGTTAGGGCTCGTGTTGAGGTCTTGTTGCAGAAGTCGGCTCTTCACTGTGTAATGCATATTGAGGTATCCACTTTCTCATAACAATATTTTTCTGGTATCATTTGTGATGTGAGCCACTGTGAACCAATTGTGGAGCCAATAATAGGCCATATAAAGTGGGGAAAAGCAGGGGTGACACAGTGGGAAGGTGGGCACCGTATTGATAGAGCTACTTATACACCATGCTACCTAAACTCCTGCAAGATTCACTTTGGGCATCTAGGAGGTCATGAACCAAGACCAGATGTGGGGAGAAATAAGACAACAGGCTGAAAATATGCAAATGAAAAATAGTGATTATTTATTTGTAGTGCAGAAAAAGGTTAAATCAAAAATCAGTGTTGTGACATCAATAAAATTACACAGTCCTGATGACACATCAAAACAAAAAATAGCAACATGAAAAAAATCTTCTTACTTATGCAAAAAAAAAAAACAAGGACAAAAAGAAAAAAAATATTTACAAAATAAAATGAGTGAACAGCTCAGCAAAGGAGCCCCTCTGCTATCCTCTAGTGTTTTCTCCTGGAATACTTTGCTTCCCTCAAGTGTACTTCATTAGCAGGTCAATAAAGACCAAAAAGGTAACCTTGAGCGCCGAACCCTCTACTTGTCGTTGCCGTGGGAGTGTCGTGACCAATCCCGTCTGACGCTGATTTATAACGCGACGCTGGCCACGCCCCCACATTCCCTCTTCACATAACTCTGTACTTAAATGTGTTCAGTCTCATGCCTCTGCTCACAGACAGACGATATTCTCTCTCTCTCTCTCTCTCTCTTTCTGTCCCCCTCTGGTAGACATTCTCCTATAAACTTTTCCTGGGACCTTGAACTCTCTTACAACTTCTTTTCTTCCTAATAAACTCCTAATATTTCATTCACAGTGTCAAAAGAGTGTGGGTTGCCATTCTCACCTGGCCCAAGGCACATGGACCTGTATAGGTGCAGAGCTGCCAGATTACTGGAGTCTCTCTCTTTCTCTGCACTTCCTCATCTGCAAAAAGGTAAATGCCATTTCATAGCTGTTTAAACAGAAAGAAAAATAATAAATAATTAGTAAAACCTGTATTTTTATCCACAAACAAATACCATGACACCGGCCATAAAAGAATGAGAGTGACATACAACTTGACCATCGCAGAACAAGGAGCACATGGGCTTGGTTGAAACAGTAAAATGACATTAGCACTTTAACTACAGGGCGGTACGGTGGTGCAGTGGTAGGAGACCTAGGTTCGCTTCCTGGGTCCTCCCTGTGTGGAGTTTGCATGTTCTCCCAGTGTCTGTTTGGGTTTCCTCCGGGTGCTCCGGTTTCCTCCCACAGTCCAAAGACATGCAGGTTAGGTACATTGGTGATCCTAAATTGTCCCTAGTGTGTGCTTGGTGTTTGGGTGTGTGTGTGTGCCCTGTGGTGGGCTGGTGCCCTGCCCAGGATTTGTTCCTGCCTTGCGCCCTGTGTTGGCTGGGATTAGCTCCAACCGACCCCCGTGACCCTGTGTTAAGATATAGCGGGTTGGATAATGACTGACTGACTGACTTTAACTACAGTGGAAGGCCTGGGGCGGAGAAAACGCTGGAGTCACTAGGCAGAACTCCAATCCAACATCCCTGTTGCAAATAAATGGCTGTCCATGGCCCGGGAAGTGATTCTAGTGTATGGCCAGACCTGAATGTTGGATGGACAGAACACTAACACACAGCCAGACATTCATCTAATGAAGAACTGAGAGGAAGAAGGGCCAGGACAGAGAGTCAAGGAAAAATAAATAGAATGATGAGAGGTGAGTCAAAGACTCCACGTAATAGTGAGTGCTGTGACAAAGAAAAGAGAAAGAGAAGAGAAGAGAATCAAGTGACTATGGATAAAGGAAAAGTTAAAATGAATGGATGAATGAGTGGGGAGAAAAAAGGTGGATATATTTCCAATGTTTTTCCCCTGTCCTTCCACTATTTCAGGTTTCTGTCCAGGAAAGGTTCAAACCATCCACCTGGACAGATCACCACAAACTCCATGGCAACCCGTATAACAGAGGATAGATAGATAGATAGATAGATAGATAGATACTTTTTAACCCTAGGAGAAACTGCAGCCCACATGATATATTTTATCGCATTTTTTGGTACATGGTATCATGTATCCTTGCAATCATAATAGAAACAATTCCCTTCTATTAATCTGTCCATCTATCCATCAATTTATTTTTTAAACACGTGTTTTCCACTTTGCCTGATTATAATTTGTGATTCATTTAACATCTTACATCTTATACGACTCAGATTAAATTCAAAATTCTCGACTGTGTTCTTTAATTAAAATGTATGTGACTACTTTGGTTCTTTGGCTGTTATCACATTACAGGCTGCATCATTATGTCTACATTGGCATTCAGGGATAAATATGCAAAAAAGAATCTGAATGTCTCTAGGATACAAGTACAAGAAATGTTTGAAGGCACAGATCTGCATCCAGTATGCATCACTTAACAGAGGCAATGACTAATGTAAAAAAATATCTCTTAATGTTATCAATTCAAAAAAGCAGCAAACCCCTCCATTTTGTTTTGCAAGGTAGAACTGCAGCACCATCAACTAAAAATAAAAAGCAATATGAGATATTTGCATCACTTATCACTAGATGGCCTGATATTTTCATAGTCTCCCTCACTTTGCTAACCTGTTGCTGGTTTCAGCCACCACGGGCCCACTTTGGTTGTTAGTAAAGACTCAGATCTGCCATTATACACAAGACACATGAATTCAGCACTGTAGATATTTATGCAGCGGCACCTACAGACATGAAATGGAACTGCATGCTGCTTATGATCAAATATTATTAAGCCTCCAAGAGAAAATACAAAACAAGCTGTGTAAGTTAATAAAAAGTCATAAATAAAATTCAGAGGCTTCTAAAGATTTGAATTTTATGATATGTTTCATCCTTAAATGTAAATCAATTTTTATGCTGTTATATTTAAAGAGGTTGGTAGAAAGCTGATAAAAGCAATCAAAATATAAATAAAAACAAAAGGTGACAATTGCTTTGGGCATGGTCCCATAAAAACCAATACAATAAGGTACTACAGTACATGAACCTCACAAATGCAGTAGATACAAAGGGCTGTGGCTGTTATTCTAGGCACGTTAGCAAGGAGTATTTAAAGACAGTGACTGGGAACAAAGACACAGTCAGAAGTAACTAAACTAAAGGTCTGTCAACACCATAACCCAAGCCAAACCGAGAGACAAAATCATGGTCAAAAAACTAAGCACAACTCAAAGCCAGGAACTACTGAAGTAAAAGAGTTCTGAAACTGACAAAAGTAAGTTTGGAAACGGGTTATGTGCAAATTCATGTCAGAAAGTGTTTTGAAAGACGATCTTTTAATCCACTGCATTGTTAGCGGGAGATCACAGCCTCTGAGGGTACACCCCAAACCATGTGATTCACTGCCATAGCAACAAGAGACACAAAACAGTGGTACCTGTAAACAATGAAAAAAGCACTGGAAATGACCGACAAATATTACAAGTAAAGTATGCATAGTCAAGCATGCGCATCAGGTGGTCACCCTCCAGGTTCTTCCCAGGTATGTGATACTACAGCGGGCAGAGAGGGGGCCACTGCTGCTAACTGCCTTGTCTTTTTCTTTCTCCTCAATACTGAGAAACCACCCAGTGAGACCAACAGACTCCGCCCCCCTTTTTTTTTATAGTCCAAGGGCTATAAAACACGACTGTCCAGAAGAAGGTTTCACTTTTTTCCAGAGCGACCAGAGCAACGGATCTCCACAACCTTTAGACAGCAGAAAAAAAACAGCCATAATTTTACCATCCACATTATTCTTGTGGCCACAGTTTTTTATTCCTTCTTATGCCACTGAGTGTTGTTTTTGTTCAGATTGTTAAGTAAATGAGGATGGCCGGGTTGGCCCCACCGAAATGTTTTTTTGTTTGAGTCTGCCATTCCCTCAGACAAACACAGCATGTTTTCAAAAAAAATGATTTCAGAATCAGAATTCTAGTGTAGGAAAATCCCATTGGCAAGCGTAAAAACACCTGATTAGTGCTAATAAAAGACACAAGATTTATGGAAAAACAGACTCCTAACAGTGGCCTGAAAGGTTTGGTCACTTTTATTGCAAATTGTTAGACTAGCATCTTTATTAAAGGTGACATAAAAGATGAGCATATGATACAGTGTTTGAACAATACACTACATCCGGTAGTTGTCTGTATGGAGTGTTCATGCTTTGCTGTGTCTGTGTGAGTCTTCCTTCAACATCCCCTAAGATCTGCATGCTAAGGTCATGTCACATTATGTGAATCTTCCAGCAATTTTTACTCATTGCCTAAATCTGCACAATGTTAGCAAGTCGGCGGCAGCCAGTTGTGTATTGTGACATGCCCAGTGACTCACTCCAACTAGTTTGCGACTTGCTCCAATAAAATCATAGGATCAGCGCCATGTGTGTGTGAGAGCTGACAACCAATGAATGCTCATCCAGAAGTACAAAGCATGGACAAGGAATAAGGAACACAGGTGTTTTGGACCTCACACAAAGAGAAAAGAAGCTCATTGCTTGATGTCTTGTGTTTTACGTGCAACGATAGAATAAAAAAAAAGAAAAAGGGCAGAGGTTGTGGCTGAACTCACGGTACCTGTCAACTCTTCATAAAGCACCTGCTTCTCTGGGCAGCACACTTTTGGCTTTCATAAAAAGGGACGCGGATGACCACACTGGCAGGTCATCACTAAGCCAGTAAAATGGATACCAGCAGCAAGATCAGCAACTATGGCAGGCAAATCTTCACACCTCGCAACTAGAAGTCACTTCACATGACATCAGTATTAGGTGAAGTGACAATTCCAAATTAGCCTTGAGTGAATGTGTGCATGAATGGGCTCTGCAAGGGACCGGTATCAAGAACAGGGATTTTTCCTACCTACTACCCCTTGTTTCCAGCACAAGTTGCCATCCACTGAGACTTTAAATTGGATTAGTTTTAAAATTGTCATATTTTGTACAGTTGGAGCAGGTAATGATTTGCTCAAAGACGCAAACTGAGCCGGAGGTGGGAATCGAATCAGTAACTTTGATATTTAAAGTTCACTGCCTTAAACTCTGTGCTGCACTGTTAGGTTAAAAGCGTGGCAGAATCAACCTATTCTCATGTTCCATGCTACTTGCATTCTTGATTGCCAGTCAGTCGTCAGTCAGTCATTCTCCAACCCACTATATCCTAAATTTAAAAACCAATAAAAAAATGAAAGGAATGTATTTTTGGCCAAGTGGAAGGTAGGTATGCTCCAACGTCAAACGTTGGCACTTTAAATGTTCATGTTCAGTTCTGACAGGAGAATGTCCCCCCCGTGGGGAGAAAAGCATGTGGCCATGATATCACTGGCAATCAGCAGCTACCCTGTAAAACACACGTATTTCTGATGACTCTCTCATAAACATCAAACGTTACTCCTTAACAATATCCATCCATCCATACATTATCCAACCCGCTATATCTTAACTACAGGGTCACGGGGGTCTGCTGGAGCCAATCCCAGCCAACACAGGGCGCAAGGCAGGAAACAAACCCTGGGTAGGGCGCCAGCCCACCACAGGACACACACACACCAAGCACACACTAAGGACAATTTAGAATCGCCAATCCACCTAACCTGCATGTCTTTGGACTGTGGGAGGAACCCGGAGCACCTGGAGGAAACCCTCACAGAGAACCAAGGGGAGAACATGCAAACTCCACGCAGGGAGGACCCGGGGAGCAAACCCAGACATTCTTGATTGTGGCTGAGGAATTATGAAAGATTCTGTCCTCATCCCCAAAGTATGACTGTTAGGGTAACTGGTCAATTGGCTTTGAGTGTGAGCATGTGTGTGTGTGTGTGTAGGCCACCTTGTCCGAGGCTGTTTTCCTACCTTGTGTCCATTGTTGCTTTGATAGGCTCCAACCCCCTGCAACCCAGAATTAGATTCATTGTGATGCTCTGTTTTAGTGACTTGCTTCAGGAGACGCATCTCAGTTCTGTAAGTAAATGTGTGGACATTTGGCCTTGCAGCTGCCACATGCACACTCACTGAGATCTCTGCTGTTCTCCCTCAGGCTTTAGTGTAGTGAGCCACCTGCCCAAAATCTGGGTCATTTTGGAAAAACTGTATTAGATATCCAAGTTCAAAATGAGTCACAGCTTGCTGATTCAGTCTTTATGTAATGCGAGTCATGAGCCAAAATTAGCAAATGGTGCCAGACACGTCAGGAGCACAAGAAGGCACCAAACTTGTCTTAAAATGGCAAGTTCATTGCTTACAATAGGCATTATATATATAATAATATTTTTTTGCAGAGTTCCCAAAACATAAATGATTAAAACTATTAGAAAAACACCTTGAAAGGCTTGTAGTTGAGCAAACCACCAGTACTAGATGCTCTGCAGTGCAACATACAGAAAAATAAAATCAAACTTTCCCATACAGCAGAATTGATTACTGTGATAACTTTACTTTTGAGCAGTTTAAATTGTTCTCTTTCCACTTTCCCACTAATCCAAAAATACAGCAACAAGGTCATGACAGGAGCTATGAAATTTGACTGCTTGCCTCCAATACTTAAGGGTCTCCACTGACTCCATGTTGCATTTTCAATGAATTTCAATAACCCACGTAGCCATGAGTGCTTTAGCTCCATTAGACGTTTCTGAGCTTATCAATTCTCATACACAGACATTCGGTTATTAACAAATTCCCTGGCTCACCTAGAAAAACTTGGCCTTGATTACAAGGCAGAAAAGAGCAATTACGGTTTTAACTTTATTACACAATGCTATTTTGAAATATCTCTGCTATAACTGAAGTTATTGAGTTGTGATCATTATTCTTCTGTGAGACAATGGTGTTTTTGTAATTCAACCAAAATATTACAAAAGAAATAAAAGCCATAAACATCCAGTTACATTTTAAGCTTTAGCTTCAGATTAAGTTAAGCATGATTTCATTCCAAGTTTCAATAGCAGTGTTTATATACTCGCTGCTTTTCCTCCAGTGCAGGTCAGAACACGAATGCCGAACTGCTCCTTGTCTCATCAGACAATCCAAGATTCCTTTGTACTAGCCAAGAAAGAAAAAACAGTGGATACGTGTGAAAAATCCAAGTATGGGTTGGTGCCTGTTTGCCAAAGTTCAGTTCTGGTCACCTCGTGACAAAAATGACTGGGCAGAGGTTGTGCTGTAGATGCAAAAATGACAGAGCATGTCCTCCTGTGACAGGCTGATGAAACTGAACAGAGAAGACAACACAAAGACCTAATGCAATCCTATAAAAATGCTCAAAGTCATCAATAAAATTAAAACCAGCAGAATACCAAACAGTGAAGTTGTGGTGCTATGTAGAAGAATTGGCACCAAAAAAAAAAAGAAATTGCCGAAAGATGAGACAAAATCGAAAAACAAAAGCAAAAGGTAAGACTGAGTAATCAAAAATACTATCGTCAAAACCCTAAATAGTAGTTAAGAAAAGTGGAATGAGGGGTCGTTCTAACAGGAGCATTTTCGTTACAATCACACATACAATCGAAATTTAATCTGCAATCTTGGATGAGGAAGAGACACTGCTGCTAGCATGTTCGTTCATAGCTACAATGATGTCACACGCTGTGCTCTTCCAACTGTTTTTCCCAGGCAGCAATGAAAGAAATGCTCTGAAATGGCGACGTCTGGGAAAATGACGCAAAATGATCACCGTTTTTAATCATTTCTTATTTCAAAAATCAATACAACATTTGAACTCTTATTTATGTTAAAACCCCTAGAGAGTGCAAAACAACATGGCTAAACATATCAAAAGTCTAAAAACAATAGTACCGTAAATCCTCATTATCCATAGATTTCATTCTTGCAGATTCGCTTATCCACTTCTGAAAAAGAAGGAAACCCTGTGGATGACATGAAAATGCTTGTGGTACTGGTGCCGATTTCACTGGCTGTGAATAACAATTTGTTTTACACAAAGCAAAACTTTAAGTTTCAATGTGAATTAAATTGTATGAAGAATTTTCTCGCTCTTCACTAGTCACGTCTTGTAACTGAGACTTGTTGCTTTTGCCTTTTGAATAAAATGATACAATAGGCTGAGATTCATCATCTGGTAAACTGCCAGAAGTGTTTAACTCTGTTTGGGCTAAACAGTACCTATCATTTTACTCATAAAGGTAAACTGTGAAGTCAAAGTATGTGCTGACAATAAAGTATACAAGTAACAAAGCAGTACATTTGTATCTGTATTAGATTCCTGCTGTCAATCAGATATTCCTCAATTTAGCTAAAGGAAACAGTTTTGCAAAACTAGGTGTAGCACAATCACATCAGCAGTTGCCAGTGGATGATGCAGCAGCGGAAGCAAAGTCTTTACACAAGAATGCACTTAAAGCCACTCAGCTGCTTTACGACATTTACTGTATATTGCACATGCAGTTGTCAGCTCTACCAGCAGTAATGGCTTGTCTTGGTAACATTATAAGTGAAGCAGACTTCACAGGAGCATTAGCCAAATAGCTTTTTGAAAAGGCTCATTGTGAAAAAATATACAGAACTATTTACACTGTGACCTCCAGTCCTCAAAGAAAGGTGATGCATGTGCCTCTCATGAAACCCAACACCCCAGGTCACTATGCTAGGGATAGATAGATAGATAGATAGATAGATAGATAGATAGATAGATAGATAGATAGATAGATAGATAGATGTAAAAGGCACTATATAACAGATTTTGTCTCTTACAAAACTGCATCTTAAGAGCTCTTCCTAGCTACTCCAGGTACCCTAACATGGCCGCCCGTTTAAATAAAAATTGCTGGGAAAACCTACATGAGTCCAGACCAGAGCAGCAAGAGAGAGGTGCTGACATCTTACAACCAAGGAGCATAAATTTCCATTACTAATGTTTTCCCCTGTCCTTCCACTAATTCAGGTTCCTGTTCAGGAAAGGTACAAACCACCCACCTGGACAGATCACCACAAACTCCATGGCAACCCGTATAACAGAGGATAGATAGATAGATAGATAGATAGATAGATAGATAGATAGATAGATAGATAGATCTTTATTTATCATCAGGAGGAAATTTGGCTTTTTACAGAAGCTGTTTAGAGACTATTTTGTCTCTTGCAAAACTGCATTTTAAGAGCTCTTCCTAGCAGATCCAGATACCTAACAGGGCCATCCATCCATC
Source organism: Polypterus bichir lapradei (assembly GCA_026402145.1). NCBI lineage: Eukaryota > Metazoa > Chordata > Cladistia > Polypteriformes > Polypteridae > Polypterus > Polypterus bichir. The sequence continues at coordinate 1,499,321 of JANRMT010062825.1, read as the reverse complement.
ATCCAACCCGCTGAATCCAAACACAGGGTCACGGGGGTCTGCTGGAGCCAATCCCAGCCAACACAGGGTACAAGGCAGGAACTAATCCTGGGCAGGGTGCCAACCCACCACAGGACACAAACAAACACACCCACACACACACTAGGGCCAATTTAGAATCGCCAATCCACCTAACCTGCATGTCTTTGGACTGTGGGAGGAAACCAGAGCGACCGGAGGAAACCCACGCAGGCACGGGGAGAACATGCAAACTCCACGCAGAGAGGACCCGGGAAGCAAACCCGGGTCTCCTAACTGCGAGGCAGCAGCACTACCACTGCGCCACCGTGCCGCAGGGCCACCCATTTAAATTATAATTCCTGGGAAAACCTACATGAGTCCAGACCAGAGCAGCAAGAGAGCGGTGCTGAGAGGTGGATAAATTTTCATTACCAATGTTTTTCCCCTGTCCTTCCACTATTTCAGGTTCCTGTCCAGGAGAGGTGCAAACCACCCACCTGGACCTGGCAACCCTTATAACAGAGGATAGATAGATAGATAGATAGATAGATAGATAGATAGATAGATAGATAGA
>JANRMT010062825.1:1412084-1498737 GCA_026402145.1 Polypterus bichir lapradei | reverse complement strand
AGATAGATAGATAGATAGATAGATAGATAGATAGATAGATAGATAGACACAAACACTACAGTCTGAACACACACCAGAATGACTAAAAAGGAAGAAAATTAAAAAGAATGAACACCCCTAACTTGGCAGTCCCATTCACAATGAGTCATTATGTAGGTGCTTTGCTGTTGGTATAAAGAAGCCCCAGTTGCGTTTCTTGACACACTTCTGCTAAATAATTTGTCAGCTGAAGTACTCAGTGTTAGTGTGCCAGACACGATGTACAGCATTGTTCATAATGTTACTCAGTTTTGTTTAAATTTTCTCCTCCTCTACTACCTCCAGGGGGTCCAGAGTGTTTCCTATAACTGAGCTTGTCCTTTTAAGCTTGTTGATTCAATGGGCCTCTCTTGAAATGATGTGACCAGCCCAGCACACCACAGTGTAGAAATTCATGCTAGCCATCACAGGGTTGTAGAAGATGCGACGGAAGTCACTGATCTGCCCTTTCTTGTTTAGTTGCTCCGTGTTATGAGACCAATCCAAACTGTCATTGATGTGGACCTCCAAGTACAAGGGATGTTTAAAATGTTTCCGCACATTTTTTTTTTTTTAAATCTATTTATTAAGAATTTCAAAAACAAATTGCATCACTTTTCTACATAGTCACCTTCATGCAATTTTCCCAGCATCATACCAACTTTTTAATGCCCAAATACTACTCCTCCCACCTTCATCGTTTCCAATGAAAATATAAAAGTGCGCAGACTTTTTGAACGTCCCTTGTATTTGTAGGACAGCACCACCTTTACATCCTTTCCCTGAATAGTGACTGGATGTAGAGGCTCTTTGGTGCACTGAAAGTCAATAACCAGTTCCTTGGTTTTGCTGATGTTAAAATGCAGACAATTCTTTTTGCACCAAGAAATAAACTTCTCCACCTGACTCCTATACTCTGTCTCATCCCCCTTATCAAGATTGCTGCAATGTCCTTTACTGCCATCTGATGTCGTTGCAGCTCTTTTCCTGACAGACATGCCACACACTCGACAGACGTGAAGCCCACTAACGTGGCATAGAAAGCCCGTACCTCCAAGTCTTTGGTCGTGTATCGGTTTCGGTCAGCGTGTGCATTGTGCCTCGCTGTTATACCGTATGCTGCTTTTATCTTTTCAGCCAAGACAAGAAGCATGCAGCCATGTTGCTGATTGCTCTGAAGCACGTGGCTGTGTCGCTGCCTGCAGTGAGAAGGACCCCTGATGTGCTGTTTCTGTCAGCAGTGGCACACGTTTCAGTTGCTGTTTGCCACATCGATGCCTGTTGTGAGAAGGGCATCAGACATCATAAATGTATGTATAGCTTGCTTGCTGTGAAATACACAGCCACATCACTGCCTGCCGTGAGAAGGACCAGAAGCCCAATTTTGTGGCCAAGGTGGTCCACATCTTTAATTTATGGGCCATGCTATGCATATCATGGCATAAGCTGCTCAAGGCTTAAAGCCCAGGGATGGGTGAGATTTTGCTTTAGAGCCCTTAGCATGTTATATACTGTTTATAGATTTGAAAACATGCATGAGTCAACTGAAATTTTATTATTAGTTTTTAAAAAACAAAGCCACTGTCTCTGAACTGCTCCAGAAACTCTTGGACAAAAATGACCTTTGGAAATGTTCAGGCTTTCGAAAAATGTCCAAAAAATTGTTATTTTTACATTTTATCACTGTTTGAAGTGGAAAAAACAAATCATGGGATTCCACAATTTGTGCACACAAATCAACAAAATACCTTGTGACAGATGTCTGGGGACATTGCCCCACGGGGACGCCGGAAGAAGGGACGGACCGGGAGAAGGGCAGTATTTTCCCCAGAACATAAGAAGGCAGCCTTCCTGGGTTGCATGGGGGCCACGGAGCCAGGACACTCAACCCTGTGGGGGGACGTGGCCTTCGACAGGGAACGCCTGGACGGCTCTGGAATGGTGGTCGGCAGCGCTTTGGCCACAACAGGAAGTGCTGCCAGAAGTGGAGCTGAATTCATGTGCAGCACTTCCGGGTGTTAATCGAGAAGCACCTGGCGCACTTCCGGGTGCAGTATAAAGGAGGCCGTCACAATCCACTCGAGAGCGGAGTCGGGAAGGTGAAGATGGAGCTATGAGTGAGGAGTAGAGGCGGCCAAAGAAGAGAAAGAGAAAGAGAAAGGGGACTGAGAGCTTTAGCACTGCTGATTTGTGCATTGTGGTGATTGTGTTGTGAAAAGGAAACACAATAAAGCGGTGTGTATATTCGGGACTTGTGGCGTCTGCCTGTCTGTGGCCGGGCTGGTCTTTACAACTTAACATGACAACCCCCCATCATGTAAATTACTGTATGATAAAAGTATGCAAAAAACACCCAGTACATAATGTAATTCAAATAAATTTCATTTTTTCATGTTTTCTTTCATGGAGAATTATCCTTTTTTGCGCACTTTAGATTCTTTCTCCACGTTGTGAGGAACGGGAGATGAGGGTGCGATAAAGGGTTTGTGGTATTATTGCAGCTTGGCTCTGCTTCTTCAACTCTCTTCTGTTTTTTCAACCATGAAAGCTTGTTTTTATATGCAGAAACTCACGGTGCACTGCTACACACATAACGAACAGCTCTATACAGCAAACAATTAACCGTTCCCATACATTAAACAAATCATTCTGAACTTCTCAATCTTCAACGTGATCAAAATCCACCAATCTGTGAGGCACAGCAATGTTTCTTAACACCAAAATGTCTCACATCCTTTTATGTCTGCCTCATAATACTAAATACATTTAAAAGGCCATGACAATGCTCCTCTACATTTACTTGATAACCCAGATTTCTGCAGCAGTGTGTGCTCTCAGCATCTCCCTGTTCTGGTGTGACATGTCACCATTGTTACTATCAGTATACTATTGGCTGAGCAATTTGTACAAATAGACGTAATCATGAAGAACTTGAAGAAAAAAAAATGTAACTACTCAGCTTTCATTTCCATATTGAAAAGTCTGATGCTATTGAGCAATGGTCCTCAAACACAGTCCCGGTGACTCCATGTGGCTTCCCATTTTTGTCCCCACCGTTTTCACAACACCGAATGTCATTTCCTTCAGTCTCAGCTCCCTGTTGTGTTTATTAGTAAATAATGGAGAATGAAAACTGTAAAAATGAACTAAAAAACAAAACCAAAAAAAAAACAACCACACTAAATGAGCTCCTTGTAACTCACACTAATGCTCGGCACATTCCAGTAAAATAAACAACTACATTTAGTCGAATATATGTTGACCCAAAACTTAAAAACAGAGAAATATGAGCTTGCTGTGTTAGCCTAGGAGTCCAGTTAAAGAACAGAACTTGTTTGGCACAAAACCTGCTGCCACAAAGGACCCTCCATGAGGGCTGAGTCTGAGGACCCCTGCTATAGAGGGTAAAGATGAGGCTGGATGGAGATATGAATTTCAGAGTGTTAAGATGCTAAGTTCTCTTCCCTCCTGGGTCTCTTTTATGAATGACCCATAACTATGCATTGCAGGTGGAGCCCCATGGTACTTTCATTTCTAGGTTATTAGACTTCCTCACAGACAGACCCCAGACAGTACGTTTTGGAAAAAACACCTCTGAGACTACTATCATGAACACTGGAGTTCCCCAGGGCTGTGTTCTAAGCCCTCTACTGTTCACCTTGTTGACTCACGACTGCTGTGCCAATTTCAACTCGAATCACATCATAAAATTCGCAGACGACACAACAGTAGTGGGCCTCATCAGTAATGACGATGACTCCACATACAGAGAGGAAGTTAATCAACTCATTTCCTGGTGTGGACAAAAACAATCTGACACTGAATGTCAACAAAACAAAAGAGATCATCGTTGACTTCAGGAGAAAGCACATGCCACACCGGCCACTTACAATCCATGGAAACAATGTGGAGTCAGTGAGAAGCACTAAGTTTCTGGGAGTGCACATCACAGATGACCTGACATGGACCACAAATACCACTTCTTTTGTCAGGAGGGCACAACAGCGACTTCATTTTCTCCGAAGGCTGAAAAGAGCAAACCTCCCCTCTCCTGTCCTCACAACTTTCCACAGCGGCACTATAGAAAGTATATTGACCAGCAGCATCTCAGTTTGGTATGGTAGCTGCACTGCCGCTGAACAGAAGATACTTCGAAGAGTGGTGAGGACAGCGGAGAAAATCATCGGGTCATCACTCCCATCTGTTCAAGAATTATACTACTCACGTTGCCAGAGCAGATCCATTAAGATCATAAAAGATCCCACACACCCGGCACATGGGCTGTTTGAACTTCTGCCCTCTGGAAAACGTTACCGCAGTATGCACTGCAGAACGACCAGATTTAACAGGAACTTCTTCCACCAGGCCATCAGAATACTAAACTCTGTCAAATATCCTTTCACCTTTTGCTCTCTTACTGTGCACTTTATTACCACAAATAGGTCTTAAGTTTACATTATATTGTATTGTAATATTGTAAAATATTACATTGTATATATTGTATATATTATATATAAATATTGTATCCATATTGTGCAATAACACAATCACTGTGAAACGATGTGCAATATTTTCTTTCATATTATATTTCACCCACTGACTGGCTTACATTTAAATATGTCTTTTGTATTTATTGTTGTACTGTGCTGCCTTGTACTGTCTTACGCTGTCTTACCTACTTTCTGTGCAAGAAGTGAAATGTTTGTAATGTCTGTATGTTGTCTTGCGTGCACTTGTCTTTTATGTCTGCACATTGAGTCTGGAGAAATGCAATTTCGTTCAGCTATGCATCCGTTGTTGTACTGTTGTATGGTATGAATGACAATAAAGTTCACTTACTTACTCACTTACTTACTTCCTTCATTGTACACTAGCATTTCTTTATGCAGTTATTTTTCTTAGCATTCTTTTCTACCTCTGGCCTTCTGGAGGAGACTTTTGGGGTTATACAAGTCTGTGATTCAACGTTAATTCATTTCTTTATCATCAGTAAGCAGATGGTGCTCCAGCTGGATGTGCTGCTACTCTTTATACAGCCTACTCCAATATACCAATCGTGTGCTTGCATTCAGACCATTAACCCACTAAGGATCAGAGTTTGAAGAATGTCACCCTGTCTTTAGATGCATAAAGTCAGAACGTAATTCTTAAAATAAAAACAGCACAGTAAAAACAGAGGAATACACACAATGAGCAGGGGGCAATACAGTGGTGCACTGCTTTGTGCTGCTGCTTCTCAGGTCCAGAATGCTTGGTTCAAATCGCAGCCTGAATGCAGTCTGCATGGAGTTTATTTATTTTCTTTAAGTCTGCATGGATTTTTCTCTTACGCCCCAAAGATGTGCATTTTAGGTCGATTAATGACTCAAATTGGCCCTGGAAGGATGCATGTAGGTGTTTGCATGAGTGTGCTCTACAACACACTGGCACCCAGTCGAAAGCCAGTTCTGTGCACTTAAAAAGAGCAGCAGCTACAGCACTGATCCCTGAGGGACACCCATTTTAACATCACCTGATTCTGAAAAGGTTCCTCTCACCATTTCTTAGTTTGACCCCTGGCCTTTCATGTGGTACCTTATCCAAATTCTTATGAAAATCAAGGTTAATACTATCACAATAGTCGTATGATTTTATGGCTTACTCGTAGAATTCCAGCATATTAGTGAAACCAAATCTTCCAGTTTGAACCCATGTTGACAGACATTAACACTCCTGATCTAGACGTGTGCTGCTCAGTCTTCTCCTTAATAGTTCCTTCTGTTAGTTTACTTGTGATGTATGTTAAGCTTACTGGCCTATTGTTACTTGGATGAGCCCAGTAACTCTTTTAATACAATGGGATAATATATACTAGGAATTTCTCCTATTTAGGAATTTAAAAAAGTATGTGTCAACGGTTTATATAAAACTTGGTGAAAGAACAAATTGCTTTTCTTAATAAGGGGTTGTTAATGTGGAATGATGTGCAGGTACACACCAGTATGCATATATTAACTACCAGTACTCCATCCATCCATCCATTATCCAACCCACTATATCTGAACTACAGGGTCACGGGGGTCTGCTGGAGCCAGACCCAGCCAACACAGGGTGCAAGGCAAGAAACAAACCCTGGGCAGGGCGCCAGCCCACCGCAGACTACCAGTACTCATAAAACAAAAAATTAAAAGTGCGTACTGGCCCACTTCACGCACTGTTTAGAACTATCTGATTAATTGCGGATTACAATCTTAATATGTAACGGAAAAACAGGAAAAAGGAGGAGTTTATGTCTCTAAATCAAGGTTCAAGGTTGCTTTTTTAGCCCTGTTTACACTAGAAAATATGAAATCTGCCTTCTCAGTTGCATCTAATAACAAGACAGAAAGAAATGGAATAAAATAAACAGACAAGACAGGTTAATGTAAGGCAGTTTGATAATGCATATTTACACAAAAAATAATTACAGGATACATATCAAACCTTAATCATTTTCTCCAATATTCCTTATTAAAAAGTCATATGGCACTAGGAAGAATTTCTGGAGTGACTTGTGTGAGTTTTCAAAGCGACTGTGCTTCCTGATTTATTGAAGTTAAGTTCTACATGTAATGGATGTTTGTCGTCAGTTGAGATTATTTCTATTTTCCTTAGCGTTGTTTTCTGACACACACTTGCCAGATCATCTACATCAGTCCCAATAACTTTAGCTGCATGCTTAGTAATCTGCTGGAGCTTTTTTGTTTAATTTTAGTTTGTCAAACCACTAAACCAGGCAATGAAACTGAAAGTGATAACAGACTGAAACATACTGTGATAAAAGGACAACATGAGGCCCTAGTCTACTTTAAATAGTTTGAGTTTACAGAGGAGAAATAAACACATTTAGAGGCTATTTTTTTCTAAATGAGGTAACTAAGTACTTTGCAGCGGTGAGAGCTCAGGTCATTGTGGCAGTCTGCTAGAATTGTTCAATCTGAACTGGACATCAAATGAATATCCATTGAATGACTGATGTCTTTCCACAGTCTAACTCTAAAACTGATCACAAAATCTGCTCATGCATAACGCCATGCATAGAATTTGCACTATGACATGACGTAAGCACAAAAGTGGAAATGTACTTATGCACAAAAAAATACAGATGGATAAATCTGTGCGTTCGCCAACTTCCACTTTCTTCCGCTACATAAATCCCAGTCAGCGTTGAAATTAATGCACCTGCTGTCCCACCCTGTCTCCTTCCAGAATTACGCCTCTTTGAATATGTAAATCAATATAAATAGCCCTTAAGCTCAGTGTTCTGTGAAAAGACAACGGCAAAACCATGAGGAAAAATAGAACAATTTCAGCGAATACCAAGTGGAGGCAAGGAAAAACGTACTATTTGTTGGTTTAAACAGTGGTATAAACAACAAAGGGAAGTTGATCAAGTGACATAGCGTGTCAGAAAAACTCGAAAGCTCAGCGTTCACAAAGTCGCACAGTGCCTGAAATAAAAAAAAAAAGTTGTCAAATATCAAATTCGCCATGAAAAGCCGAGTCGTAGCCCACCGTCTGAGTATCATATGAAAGCTTATTAGGGCACAGAGAAAAAAAAATAGGCACACAGTGGGTAAAAGCACGAAATGTCAACTTTAATCTCGAAATTTCCACTTTAATCACGTAGTTTATTTTGTCATTAAAGTAGAACATCATAAACTTCATCTTAAAATTGTTTAATTTACTAGTTTCTCAAATCCCATCGTAACTAAAGTAGTACGTTAAATGCTTTGTTTTGTATTTGATCTTGTATGTGCTCTATGTGTGTGAATCACTACGTGCTTCCGTGCTTTGTCTTCCTCCGACAGGATGCAGAATCCATTACATTCGTAATATTACAGCTCTCTAAATAATTAAAATACGAAGATATATACTTGATATCATTTTCATGATGATAGGAGTTAAAACATGTTATTAAACATGGGAACACGGTGGCGCAGTGATTATGCGCAACCTTTGATGAAATAATTTATTGCAGCAGTACTGTCTCTTTCAAACATACTAACCTCCAATTCCTGTCCTTCCTTTTCTTTCTCCAAGTAACCAATCACCACACAATCAGCTCTGTAATAGAAGTTAAGCCATCTGTTAGCTTATAATGCCGATTCTTCAAAACTTTTAAGGAACATTGGAATATCTTCGTAGTACATGTTTAATTATTCTACCCTTCATGCCAGTCCTAGTGAAGCATACAGTGCGAGGCAGGAACAATCCGTAAACGGAGCGCCAGATCCTTGCTAGCATAGCGACACCATGTCCTTTAATTATTAAAAATATAGATTATTTAAATGAAGTTCAAGTTTTATCTGTATAATATAATAAACATATTTTGCTGCATTTCATCTTAAAAATGATATCGTCATCATATGTAAATATGCGCTTTATAAAGTTGCTCAGGTTGTGCAATATTATAACTGTATTGCAAGTTTACAGTGAGGTAACTGTACTAATAAGTACTAACAGTTCTACAAGGAGCACTTGACGGAGTGATTGATTGCATTTAGAACTCTTGGGATGAAACTCTTTCTGAACCACGAGGTCTGTACAGGAAAGGTTTTGAAGCGTTTGCCGTGTGAGAAGAAGTTCAAATAGGAAACATGGCTGAGGCAGCGTGTGCTTGATGTTGTATACCGATAATTCTCTTTCCGATCAGCTGCTCCAAGTGGTGCAGTGAGAGTAATATGGAAAAAGATGATCCGCTGTGTCAACCCCTAACGGGAGCAGCTGTAAGAAGAAAAAGAAGGTGCAGTGAGAGTAACAACACTAAAGCAGCTATGGTATTTGGAATATGGTCTGTGGACCATTATATTGTTACAGGTTAATTACAATCAGATGCATTAAACTAATAAACAATATGCGGTTAATTTCAGTGTATTTATAAAGCCACGTCACTAATGTGGATCTGAAAAAGAAAGATAAACTACACAGGAACAGTAGCTCTGCTTTGACGCTGGGTGCCGCCAGTCTGCAAAACCTAGCGGAGAACTTGCGTACGACAGGGTATGAGCTACAGTAGAAATGTGTGTGGCTTTACACCAAGTTTAGGTTTTATACATCGCGATTTGAATGTGGAAACGTTCTTACGCAACATTTCTGTGCATATACACCGTTTATACATGAGGCCCCAGGTCTTTTCAGTCTTCCCTTAACAGTGTGTTACTGATCGCCTCATTAGTAAAATGATCAGTATTACACTGCATTATGTTTAACTACTAATATATTTGATTTCTCTTGGTACATTTCCAATTTCCCTTATTGCTTTCATGTGTTCTCATTTTATTCTGCATTTGGTGCAAAAAGCATAATTTATAAATCGACTTACTCTTCCACTATGAGATCTGTTATTTAGTCTACTGCTTTCAATTTCTGTCATAAAATGTTATGTTATATTGTTATTTATCTCTCCTGCTACTTTACAACCATCTATGTATCTGTGTATAAAATAATGATGGATGAACTTATTCTGAGGACTTTATAATAAAGGTCTATTGTAAGGTCTGTTTTGAGCTGGTTATTTGGTTTGTCAGCAGACTAAAATTAAACACCACACACACACTGATTTTCCAGCTCACTCTATATCACCTGTAGATTTTTTTTATTTATCAAGCATATTCATTCCTCTTTTCAAAATGTAATTAGTCCAATACAATTCAAAAGAGTTTTTTTCCATCCTTGGATGGGACACTTGTCAATTGAAGGGCAGTTGTATAAAATATTATACTCTGTGTGTGTGTGTGTGCTTTTCCTTGAAGGCGTAGAACATAAAGTACTACATGAGGATCTAATCCAAGTCATCAAAGCCATCAAAGTTCTTCAAGGAACTGATAAAGTTGATCCTGTAAACGTGGTTGATCCGACACCTTGAACTGGACAAGCAAGTTAGAAAATGAGTGAGTGTCTAAGGGTACACGAGACACCGAGGGGAAATTAAACAACAACAACAACATTTATTTATATAGCACATTTTCATACAAATAATGTAGCTTAAAGTGCTTTACATGATGTAGAAAGTGAAAAAAGACAAAATAAATAAGAAAATAGAATTAGGGAACACTAATTAACATAGAATAAAAGTAAGGTCCGATGGCCAGGGAGGACAGAAAAAAACAAAAAAACTCCAGATGGCTGGAGAAAAAAAATAAAATCTGCAGGGGTTCCTAAGCCACGGGACCACCCAGCCTCCTCTAGACATTCTACCTCACATAAATGACCTCAAGTAGTCCTCATGGTATTCAGGGTTCGCATGGAAGAACTTGATGATGACGGTCGTGTGGACTTCTGGCCTTTAATCCTTTAATGTAGGGACATCACAGTGCTTTGATCAGGTGGTGGTGGCACAGATCGCCACCACAGAAAACCGGAAAAAGAACAGCAGAGAAAGTAGGAGTTAGTATGGATTGTAGAGCCACCATGAATGATAATGATAATTAAATGTATATACAGAGTATCAGGATTAAACTAAAATGAAGCTATGAGAAAGCCGTGTTAAAGTAATGTGTTTTCAGCAGAGTTTTAAAGTGCTCCACTGTATTAGCCTGGCGAATTCCTATTGGCAGGCTATTCCAGATTTTAGGTGCATAACAGCAGAAGGCCGCCTCACCACTTCTTTTAAGTTTAGCTCTTGGAATTCTAAGCAGACACTCATTTGAGGATCTAAGGTTACGATCTGGAGTGTAAGGTGAAAGACATTCTGAAATATAGGATGGAGCGAGATTATTGAAGGCTTTGTAAACCATAAGCAGTATTTTAAAGTCAATTCTAAATGACACGGGTAACCAATGTAGTGACATCAGAACTGGGGTAATGTGCTCGGATTTTCTTTTCCTAGTTAAGATTCTGACAGCTGCATTCTGCACTCGTTGCAATTGATTGATGTCTTTTAGTAAATGCATTCAAGACAAAAACCAGGAAACACATTATCACACAAAAGATGATGGAAATCTGGAGCAAACTACAGAATTAGAAAACAGTACTCAAGCCAGAGACAAAGCCAGCTGTTTAAAAGTGTCTTTTGGAATATCAGGACAGATTAGCTACAGTATTAGCTAAAGCCAATGTTACATTTAGTGACTTTTTGTCATGATTCATGTCAAATGCAGTCGCTGAGCTTGTTGCTGCACTGTGTCAAATTGCATGACTGAAAATCACAGCCCATGTCACATTTACCAATCCGGGACTCAATCGTCCAGTGCAGTCATGTTGGCCCTTTTTCTGGCAGCCAATAGTGTGTTGTCTGATGAGCCCTTTATGAAGCCTGCAGCGACTTTAGCAGGAACTTCTGCCCTTTAATTCCTTTTTCTATTCTGTAATGGTATGTAAAATACGAGACATCAGACAGACGAGCTTCTGTTGTATTTGTGGGGTTGAAAACACATTTGTGTTCCTTATTGTTAACCGATACATTTTTTGCATTGTACTTCTGGAAGAGCATTCATTGGTTCAATTGACTGTCAGCTCATGTGGGTACACAAACCTCCCCTCCGACTAATGAGAAACTCAAACAGGTTTGATTTTATCCTAGCTGGTTGCAGACTAGGTGGTGTTAGTCATTGGGTATGTCAGGCTAGACAATCAGACTCACAGGACGACGCAACTAGCTGCCTATGACTAGCTAAATTTATGTAAATGAAGGCTATGACAGAAAATTGCTGGAAAGTCGTCTAATGTGACACTCCCTTAACTAAGCAAGTGAAATAGTCTGCATAGTCTCAGACAATCTTATCTGTTACACTTCTAATATTCCTTATTTAGTTGCATATACAGATATAGAATATACTGTACTGTATAATCATGTCAGTTTAAAACTTGGTGACTCATTCGCTTTATATTACAGCTGTGCACTAAGCATTAGTTACTGATGAACTTTTGGGAAACTCCCCAAATTCCACTTTTATTATATCAACCAAGATCTGTAATTATAACCTGTAATTTGTAAGGATTGTTCGCCCACTCACGCAGAAACAAGAGCAGTGCCTGAAACTTTCAACCCAACTGAGGCGTTAATAAATGCCTTAGAACATGTTTGTTTTTAACCAAGAATACTGAGTTGCTTTTTTTATAGCTTATAATTAGATACATGGTGACTTTCATAGTAAACACCAAGCTTTATGTAGTCAAAAGTACAGAAACACATTGAAAAAAACAAGTTCATTTTTGCTTTGTTTTACACAATTACATTGATTAATTTCATATTAGTAAGTATAGAGGTGGAGTGGGTAGCACTGCTGAATCACGGGTCCAGCATCTCGGGTCCAGATCCTTCATAAGATTGCATGTTCTCCCCTTTTCTGAGTGTGTTGTCCTCTGATTCCTCTGACATCCAAAAAGGCAAGCATGTTATGAATTAACTGGTAGTTTCCAAATCGGCTCTTTGTCAGAGATGCAATGAAATAGTGTACACCCCAAGGCTGTTTCCTGTCTTGAACACAGTGCTGCTAGGATAGGCTTCAGCCCCACTACCTAGAACTGGATTGAGTATTTTAGGAATGTTATTGTACACAGGAAACAAAACGACAGTATAAACATGAGAAGCTACATTATGTGCCCTTAGGGTCTACCTCAGGGGTGCCCACACTTTTTCAGCTTGCGAGCTACTTTTAAAATGACCAGGTCAAAATGATCTACCTACATTAAAAATGCTATATATATATACAGTATATATATATACTGAGTGTCAGAGGTGGGTAGTAACGAGCTACATTTACTCCGTTACATTTACTTGAGTAACTTTTTAAAAAAATTGTACTTCTAAGAGTAGTTTTACTGCACCATACTTTTTACTTTTACTTGAGTACATTTGTGAAGAAGAAACGCTACTCTTACTCTGCTACATTGGGCAACACTCGAATCGTTACTTTTTTCCCATCAGATAAAGTCTGACAGACAATTTTCAATCTGCTCTGTGTAGCATATGCTGTCAAGTTGCGCACACGTTTTCCATTGCGTCTCCAGCTCTGACGCGAGGTTTTGGATGTTCCCCAAATCAAAGCGCTGCAGCTTTGAGGACAGATGTTGCATTTTTTCATTTCAAGCATAAACTGAGCTAATCATATTGACCATGGTTTTCTCTTTTCCTTGCCAGCTGTAAATTAAGCTCATTCAACATGTTTGTCAGATCGGAAAAAAATGCCAAGTCTAGCGGCCATTGATCATTATTAAGTTGCTTGTATTCTGCGTGTTTAATGACAAGGAGAAACTCCTTTTTCTCTGGCCAGGGGTCTTGAAATCTCAGCAGGAATATCTCCCTAGCCATCTGCCTCAACGAAGGCATCTTTTATCATCTTTCCATCTTGGAAGGACTTCTTATGCTTAATGATCGAGTGACTCACCCGGAACGATGCTTTGGTGTGTCTGCCTTTGCTTTTGAATTCAGCCGAGTGAAATATGACGGCTGTTCGATTAACTGCGATTTTAGTTCCCTCTCCTTTTCTCTTTCTCAGATCGCTTTTCGGAAGGACGTCAGTTTCGTAGTTTTTATGAACAGTTCGAAAGTTCCTTTCCACATTTTCCTTCTTTGGAATAGCAATGATATATTAACAGATCAGACAAACGCACTTCGATTGTGACATTGTGAGAAAAAAAAATCCTCTTCCAATTCCACATCCAGCCCATAGACAACATTTTTTTTTTAAATCCCTTCTTTAGTCGATATAAATTGGAAGGCTAACTAAATCACTTAGATAGCTGGAGTTTTGCAATAGCTCGCGAGTTTGATTGTGCGTGCAGGATGACCAGTGTGTTAGAAGAAAAGAGATCTCAGACTGGCCTCCCTGTATGTCAATCAAGTGGCAAATGCCATAGGGAGGATATATGATAGACTAACATTTCAAAAAAAAAGTTTTTTGAATGCAATGTGACCTACCTGCACTCCCTTTCCGATTTACCAGTCAATCGCGATCAACGCATTGGGCACCCCTGGTCTACCTGCACATGCCCCTGTCTAACTCGCAGGGTGGCTTTTCCATATGTTAAGTACAGTCCTACCTATTGATCTCCTAGCTAGTAACCACACTCCTCTCAGGATTCTGGGCCCATATTTATCCAGAGTCTTAAAATCGCACAATAAATCTAACTAAGATGAGAAATTTGTCTTACCTCAAAGTATGAAATGTAGTTACACCCACTCCCAGCTAGAAATAGGAGTTTACATCTGAGAATGAATAACATGATGATTTTACAACACCCCAAGCTGTAAAATGGCACCCATGAAGGTGTTTTGTAGTTTTCTTGGAAATCATGATGACACTTTCTAGTTGTCTGATACTAACACTAGAGCTTCAACCAAAGATAATAACAATAATAATAATAACATTTAAAGACGAAGGAGACTGTGCTAAGCCACTTTGTAACAATATCAAGAAAAATACAGTTTGCATCCATGACCATGTGTTGATACTGTGATATCACGTGAGATTCACATATGAGTGCTCATCTGCACTTGGAGCAATGATCTTTACGCATATGCCTACAGACACAACAACAACTCCATAAAAAACAGCAATTGGCATGAATGAAACTTGTTTTAACCTTACTGTACATGGAGTGGTGGGAAACGTGTATAATCTATGTATTACTTTATAAGTTGTAAGGACGTTCAAAGTTTGGTGCAAAATTTGAGAAATGGCTGGTTGTGACATACCTGTCGTACAAGATTTCTTGGGAATATTATTTCATTTCAGTCAAACTGATATATTTTTATAAATTCATTGTTGTCCAGCATTTCCAAAATATTCTGACTTTCCTGGAACATGTGTGCTGATCTCTGCCTGAACATCATTTTTTGGCAGTGCGTTAGAACAGCTCATGAGCAATAACAATATTTATGAAATATTTTTTTAAAAACAACAAAAAGATTAAATAAAAAGAAAGCTCACTTAGCAATTGTACACATGGGATTTTAATTATTGTCACATGCGTGCGTATGAGAGGCAGTTTAAGGCGGGGGTCCCCAACTCCAGTTCTGGAGGCCCACAGTGGTTGCAGGTTTTCATTCTAACCATTTTCTTAATTAGTGACCTGTTTTGCTGCTAATTAACTTCTTTTGAATTCATTTTATTTGACTTGCTCTTGAAGATCCATTAATTGTTTCTTTTTCCTTAATTAGCTGCCAAACAATAATGAGATATAAAATGAGCCAAAACATGACCAGCAAACTGTGACCATCACACAGTATCTGAAAATAAAGAAAGATGAAGGCCTCAGGATTGTGGATTTGCTCAGGTCCCCAAAACATTTGACCAGTGCTCTTAGAAAAGAGAAAATCAGCTATTTCAGAAATGTCTGCTATTGCACAATGAGAGCAGCCACAAGCCATGGAATTAAAGAAGAAGTTTAATTAACAAGAAGAATCAGCGCCTAATTAAGCAATTGCTTGGAGTGAAGCTGGTTGGAGTTTGAGGCCCTGACTTAGTTGGTCTTCTGTTGGCTCCCTCACTTCACATTTCATTTCTTTTTGGTCAAAGGAATTGTCTGTAGACCTGCGAGACAGGATTGTCTCGAGGCACAAATCTGGGGAAGGTTACAGAAAAATTTCTGCTGCTTTGAAGGTCCCAATGAGCACAGTGGCCTCCATCATCCGTAAGTGGAAGAAGTTCGAAACCACCAGGACTCTTCCAGGAGCTGGCCGACCATCTAAACTGAGCGATCGGGGGAGAAGGGACTTAGTCAGGGAGGTGACCAAGAACTCGATGGTCACTCTGTCAGAGCTCCAGAGGTCCTCTGTGGAGAGAGGAGAACCTTCCAGAAGGACAACCATCTCTGCAGCAATCCACCAATCAGGCCTGTATGGTAGAGTGGCCAGACGGAAGCCACTCCTTAGTGAAAGGCACATGGCAGCCCGCCTGGAGTTTGCCAAAAGGCACCTGAAGGACTCTCAGACCATGAGAAATAAAATTCTCTGGTCTGATGAGACAAAGATTCAACTCTTTGGTGTGAATGCCAGGCGTCACGTTTGGAGGAAACCAGGCACCGCTCATCACCAGGCCAATGCCATCCCTACAGTGAAGCATGGTGGTGGCAGCATCATGCTGTGGGGATGTTTTTCAGTGGCAGGAACTGGGAGACTAGTCAGGATAAAGGGAAAGATGACTGCAGCAATGTACAGAGACATCCTGGATGAAATATATATATATATATATATATATATATATATAGTACAAATTTTTTGCAGACTTTTTTTGCATTTGGGTGATACTGGACACATGTGGCACCTTTGATATTTTCTGTGCACATTTGTTTCTATAAGAAGATGTTTCAGGGGTTTTTTTGGACCTGGCAGAACAAGACAAATCAAAAACACTACTCAAAAGCAGAATACAAGTAAGTAAGCCAGAGGTCAAAAACATTAAACATTAAATATTATAAAAAAACAGAGAATGTATCTTATGTAGCTGCTGCCAGATTACTGATGCATTGTACCAGGAACTGAAAAAGAAGCCAAAAACAATTTGCAAACCAAAGGAGTGGCTAGAGGTTGGCACTACAATGGAAAATCACTCCTAAAGTCAATGTCACATTACATGACGTCTGGGTCAAACTTGACGACTTCAGTTACTAATTTCGTCACCAGGCAATGTCATTTTAAATAACTGAAAATAGCTGGGCATGTCAAATTATGCAACTACATGCAGACTTTCGAGCATAGTCATGTTTGCCTCTTTTCTAATAACAAATAGTGTGCTGTCTGACAAAGCCAGTGCTATAGAAATGGTTAACAGGTATGGAGAGTTCACCCACAGTCTATGTCCTTTTTCTTCTTTTTTCCATTCTGTCCTGGTATGTAAAACATTAGACATCAGACTGACAAGCTTCTCCTTTATTTGTGCGGTTCCTTATTCCTTATGCATTGTACTTTTGCAGGCGCATTCATTGGTTGTCAACTTGGATGCGCACAGAGCCTGCCCCTAAGACTAAAGACAAAATGAAACCTGTTAAGTTTGTCAGAGCAAATCATCTACTAGTAGGAAAAGTTCACTGGGTATGTCAAACTAGATGACTGCCCTTTATGGAAGCATGACACGGACTGCCTCTGACTTGCTAAAATTATGTAAACTAAGTCTATGGCTGAAAATCCCAGGAAAAGTCATTTAATGTGACACTGCCTACTTTTCATGAAACATGGCACTTGGACTCAGTTGGTCTGGGGTTTGACGCTGCTCTTTGATCTGTCACACTGCAGAAGTCTTTGAAGTGGTTGGAATTCTCATTATGTATGGAAAGGTTTACAGCATTATTATTGTCACATGTTCAGAGTACAATCCAATTCTTACTAGACATGTGTCGGTCAACATGCATCATGTTGCCGTTCTCCAATACTGTGATTAGTGGGTTTAACTGGACAAGATGTGAATACTTTCTGCTGTCATACATTTACATAAAGACTCCTTAGTTGAATTCAGTTATACCAAAATGGTCTTTTCATCTTCTAAAAAAAATATAAAGTGCATTAAAAACATGTTTGGCTCTTTACCTTTTCTAGCCACAGTATGTGCAATTGCTCAAAACAGTGATAAGTGTTTTATGACCGGTTTTGCCTTGGTGTTGCCACCTTCTTGATGGCTATTCTCTTCTGAATGTTTCTGCTACTACACTACATATTGATGTCATCAAGCAGTTTTTGCATTTCCGCAAATGCTTAGGAAGTAAAAGCACTCTGAGCATGAAATAATTTAATAATTTCCACCATCACTTCATAATGAGTATGACTCTCTTTGTGTCTCCTGAGGTTCTTCTTGGTGGCATACAGGACTAGTTTACCGTCACAGCACTGTCAGATCTGCCACCTTTTCCATGTGTACAGCTTTGTCATTGATGGTGACCAGTTCTAATTACCTTACCAGAAAATAAGAGGTGGTGACCATGACTCTATTTGACTGTGCAATCATGGGTGAAATCCGGTTTCGAGTTGCAGATGGAGCTACATGGGTCCAGTTTCAACAGAGGTTAAAAAGGAGCAGTTGTAGTAAAGTCAGAGTTGTAATCAATAAATGTATTTCAACAAGGTGTGCAAGGACATAGTGCAGGTCAGAGAGATGAGGCCATCAACTATCTTGTTACTGAGAAGCACAAAGAGGCTTGGTTCTTTCAAGTCGAAAATAGCTCCGTTGAAGTTAATCATTAAAGATTTTCCAAGCTGATTGTCTTCATGGCTGCTGAAGTGAGTAGCACTGTACTGCAAGTCATTTGGGCATTTCTGGGTTGATGGCATTATAGGTGTTTTCTTGTAATCTTTAGGTAATACACGCGCAGACAGCCTGGAAATATAGTAGATTGGTGAGTTGGAGAGGGCAGAATGAAATGCCTGTGGTGGACTGGCACCCTGCCCGGGGTTTGTTTCCTGCCTTGCGCCCAGTGCTGGCTGGGACTGGCTCCAGCAGACACCCGTGACCCTGTAGTTAGGATATAGCGGGTTGGATAATGGATGGATGGAGAATGAAATGCTGCCTATGAAACACTTTCAAAGTTCTCATGAACTATTGTATATTTTAATATCAGCTGTTTAAACAGGGGGTCCTGATGGAAGATTAGGTGTCACAAGCTTCAAAATTATATTCACTTACTTAATCTTGTTAGTGGTATTGGAGGAAACAACTTCACGTGTGTTGCATTTATAGTTATTGATAGTTTGCTGCCTATGAATTATTGCCCCTTTAGCATGAGCTGAACTGGTTTGAAGTCAAGTATCCTGCATGGACACTTGCCAATTTATTAAAGCCAGTGGTAAGTTAATCAAATGTTTCCATTTTGATTGTTTGTTTGTAATTACTGCAGCAGTGGACCCAGCCCTAGCCAATGCTCCTGGTAGTGCCTCGTCCAAGGAGGGCATATCTACAGGGTTTTGGAGCTCCACTCAACAATATCCAGAGTTGAGCTCGCTCAATGTTTCATTACACTTCCTGGGAACATTCTGAGGGATATCCTTTATCCATTCCTTAGTCATTAAAAAGTTTTCCAGAGCCTTTTTGAAGCCTTCTAGAAGTTGTTCTCCATGGCCTCTCCAAACTTCACAGCAGACATAAAACTCTACTCATGTAGGCAGCTGCAGGATGCTGACTGGTGGCTGTCATGGCACCAGTCTTGGTAAACAAGAGCAGTAAGGCAAGAGGTCAAGTTGAAAAAAGACACCTTCACTGTACTGTTCACTTGAGGGTCTCAAGACCTAACAAGGAGACCCCAGCAGAAGGCAGAAGTGGCAACACTGCTGAAAACCCTCACTAAACATAAATATTTGTATGCATCTTATGAATGTACTGAATAAATTGATGTACATTTTTCAGAATTTTTTTTTAAAATTATTAGAATTAGGGCAGCAGAGTAGCACAGTGGTAGTGTTGCTGCCTCGCAGTTAGGAGACCTGGGTTTGCTCCATGGGTCCTCCCTGTGTGGAGTTTGCATGTTCTCCCCGCGTCTGCATGGGTTTCCTCCCACAGTCCAAAGACATGCAGGTTAGGTGCATTGGCGATCCTAAATTGTCCCTAGTGTGTGCTTGGTGTGTGGGTGTGTGTGTGCCCTATAGTGGGCTGGCGCCCTGCCCGGGGTTTGTTCCTGCCTTGCGCCCTGTGCTGGCTGGGATTGGCTCCAGCAGACCCCCGTGACCCTGCGTTAAGATATAGCGGGTTGGACAATGACTGACTGACTTATTAGAATTATATCTGTCAATTTTCTAACCACAGCTATTTTAGTATACAGTTGCTGGTAGACTGGGTCTAACCAAGCAAAACTGGGAGCATGCAGGAACCAGATCTGAATGGATTACCAATCCTCCACATTGCACCCACACGCATAGTAGGCAGCTAAGAGTCACAAGTTAACCTAACCTAAAGGTCGGAAAGAAAGACCATGGAAACACATAGGGAAGGAGCAAACACCACACTTACAATGAAGGACTCAGGATTTGGTTTCCTCCCGCTGTCCAAAGACATGCAGGTTAGGCTGACTGGCAATGCCATATTGGCTCTAGTTTATGTTTGCGTGTGTTAGTGTGTGTGCGTGTGTGTGTTCATCCTGAAATGGATGGGTGCTCCATCCAGGCATTGTTTCTGCATGCAAATATTATAGTACCTATAAAAAGTATTCACCCCTTGGAAGTTTTCATATTTTATTGTTATGCAAAATTGAATCACAATGAATTTCATTTGGCTTTTTTTGACACTGATCAACAGAAAAACAGTCTTTAATGTCAAAGAGAAACAGATTTCTAAAAAGTGGACTGAATTAATTACAAATATAAATTACAAAATAATTGTTCACATAAGTATTCACCCCTTCAAGTCAGTATTTAGTAGATGCACCTTTGGCAGCCGTGACAGCCTTGAGTCTGTGTGGACAAGTCTATCTCTATCAGCTTTGCACATCTGGACATATCCTCTTTGTAAAACTGCTGTGGTTCTGTCAGGGTGCATGGAGATCATGAGTGAACACCTCACAGCCTCCGCTGGATTGAGATCCAGATTCTGACTCAGACACTGCCAGACATTAATGTTGCTGTTTTTAAGCCGCTCCTGTTTAACTTTGGCTTTATGCTAAGGGTCGTTATGTTCTTGGAAAATAAATCTTCTCCCAAAGCACAGGCTTTTTACAGACTGCATTAGGCTTTTCTTCAGGGCTTCGCTGTATTTTACTGCAATCGTTTTACCCTCATAAACCTTCTGGGGCCTGCTGCAAAGAACCATCCTCACAGACTGATGCTGCCAGACATGGTGTGTTTTTTAATAATGTGCAGCATTTGCCCAATGGTATTTCGTCTGATGGCCAAAAAGCTGGAATTTGGACTCATCAAACCAGTGAACTTTCATTCAGCTGACTTCACACTTCTGGCAAACTCTAGCCGAGATGTTATGTACGTTTTATTTTAAATGGAGGCTTTCTCCTTGCCACTCTCCCTAATGCTATCCCTGGTGAAGTACCTGGGAAATAGTCTGCACAGTCACCTCAATATGTAGCTTGTAACTCCTTCAGAGTTCTCAGAGGACTCTTAGCAGCCTCCCTAAGTGGTCTCTGTCTTGCGTGATCACTGTTTATGTGGCAGACTTACAGCTCGACTCTGGGGGATATTTATTGACTTGGATATCTTCTTGTCTCCATCCACTAATCAGTGCTTTTCATTCACTTTTCCAGAGAGTTTCTTGGAGTGTTCGTTTGTCTTCATTGAGTAGTCTAGGCCATCATACTGGCTCATCACAATTTGTATCTTTCCAGATAAGTTGCAGTTTACTTTTAGACAAAGGAAACCTCAGACAGGTGATCTCCATTGAACTAATTCTGGGATGCTGTATCCAGCAGGGGGCGCTAGCTCCATTGTTGGAATAAGTTCTTTTATAATTGTGGCATGTCACATAACCCGAAACTACTAGATATAACATAAAAAGGAGATACCCCTCTCTTAGTGATAAGGCGGTAAGAAATCACATAAGAGAAATAACTTAGCTTTCTTTAATGACGGTTTACATGGCATAACAGACAAAAGAAGCCATGACAAGAACCCAGCTCAGGAGTGGAGGCCCGATGTATAGAGTCTGCCATTTTTCGTCGCTGCGTTGGAAGGATTTTCTGGATCGGATGACATGATCTCCCATCAGTCCGTTGGCTTCAAAGGTGTACCGGGCAATATTCCAAGGCTTTATACTCTTTCTTCATGTGCAGGTTCCTAACTTAGGTGAAAAATACAATTCCAAACAAGGCAAAGAGGATACAGTTTAATTAGACTCTGACAGACTAAATATAGTGCACGTTTCCCCAGCTGTCTTTATCTGTCTTGTCTTATGGTTAGAGTTAGGCTTAGGGTTAGGGTTCGCTAGCAGTTCTAAATGATGAGCCCCTGTGCTAAATCTGTGTCCACTGTGCATGTGAGCAGAAAGAAAAGTAGATTTATAAAATATTTTTTTACAGAGGACAGTGACATATTAAACAATTGTTACAGATGCCCAAAACTAACTGCTTGGACCAATGAGGATTTAAGTGCGTCATATTAAAGGGCTGCTGCGGTGGGTTGGCAACCTGCCCAGGATTGGTTCCTGCCTTGTGCCCTGTGTTGGCTGGGATTGGCTCCAGCAGACCCCCGTGACCCTGTGTTTGGATTCAGCGGGTTGGAAAATGGATGGATGGATGGATATTAAAGGGCTGAATACTTATGTGATCAGTTATTTTATGATTTGTATTTGTAATTCATTTTACAGAGTTTTACAGCTTTACAGAGATCTGTTTTCGCTTTGAAATTAAAGAGTGTTTGTCTCTTAATCAGTGTAAGAAACGTCAAATTAAATCCACTGTGACTCAATGCTGTATAACAATACAATATCAAAATTTCCAAGAGGGTGAATACTTTTTATAGGCACTATAAAATATTCATTTTCCTATTGTTTTCTATGTGTAAAATAAACTCTGATCTGAAGCTTTTTTAAATGTATTATTTTTCAGTCATCTTATGTTTACAGACTTCATTGATTTTATACATGATAATGACTGATTTTGACATAAACAGCAAAGCCTTTATTCAAATTTCTAGTCCATTTGATTGAAATTCGTGAGAGGTTGATGGTTTTGCGTTTGATGGTCTGAGTTGTGCTCTGAATCAGTCTTGCATGAAAAATATTCTCTAAAAATAAATTGTTTTACATGCAATGTGTATGTTGTATAGAATATATTTTTGCACAAAAGTTTCCAGGCGGCAAGGTGGTGCAGTGGTAATTCGTTGACTAGCCTCTACAGTGCTTAGACCCGTTCACATTCTGCACAATTTATTGCGTCGTACATTTAATTTTAAAAGGATAAACTTGCCATTTTTGCCCTCCTATCTACAATCAATAACCCATTACGACAAAATGGACATGTCTTTTTAGAAATGTTAGCAAAGTTATTAAAAATCTATTAAATTTAAATGTAGTAAAAAAAAAGGGCGGCACGGTGGCGCAGTGGTAGCCCTGCTGCCTCGGGTTCGCTTCCTGGGTCCTCCCTGCATTGAGTTTGCATGTTCTCCCCGTGTCTGCGTGGGTGTCCTCTGGGTGCTTCGGTTTCCTCCCACAGTCCAAAGACATGCAGGTTAGGTGAATTGGTGATTCTAAATTGTCCCATGTGTGGGTGTGTGTGTGTGTGTCCTGCGGTGAGTTGGCGCCCTGCCTGGGGTTTGTTCCTGCCTTGCACCCTGTGCTGGCAGGGATTGGCTCCAGCAGACCCCCGTGACCCTGTGGTAGAAAATAGCAGTTTGGACAATGATTGACTGACTGAAAAAATTTTCCATTTAATTTAAGATAAAGAGATAGACAAGAAAACATAAATGGGAACAAATGCCATAGCATACTAGACGTTATTCTCTGTTTTTGCACAAAGCATAAGCACTGAAAAGGCATTTTAAGCACCTTTAAGAAAATAAATCCTGTAATCAAAACAACTGTACAGTCACGGCCAAAAGAACAATGCCTTTTCCAAAATGATGGAGCACCATGCCATAAGGTTAAAGTGATAACTAAGTGGCTTGGGGAAGAAAACATAACATTTTGGGTCCATGGCCAGTAAACTCCCCAGACCTTTAATCCCATTGAGCACTATGACGCTTGGAAAATTGCATCACTAAGGACAGTGACTATGTAGAAAAGTGATGTAATTTGTTTTTGAAATTATTAATAAATAGAGTTAAAAAAAGTGCAGAAACTTTTTGAATGTCCCTTGTATTTTGGTAAAATTAAAGCAAACTTTCATTTTGCTTTACCATAGCTCCTCTTAGTGTATGAGCTCCTCTACCAATCTGACGTGTGCAATGGAGAGTCAAAGCATATCCAGGGAGACAGTGAGTATAGATGTGTGCATCAATGTGTCCTATGATGTACTGGTGCTGGTTCCAGCCTTGTGATCTATGCTGTCAGGTTGTACCACAGTCACCCGTGTAACCACATTATGGGATTAAGTAGGTTTAGTCAATGGATAGATAAGAGCACTAAGAAACAGGTTTAGCAATTTTTACCTTTATCATTTTAGTTCTGACTAAAGCTTAGATCATCTTACTCAACATCAATGGCTCCTTCCTTCTCTCTGCCCTTGGGTGTGGCACTGGTCTTTACGCTGTCATCCAGCTGGTTATTTACAGAACCACTTTCTACTGCTATTGTCTTTATCTGAAATCCAAACTGATCGTAACATCTTTCTTTACAGCCTCGCTTTCATGGTTATCAATCATCCTTTTCTGCCATCTGAGAACTTCCTGGTTGAACCTGACTTCTTCATTCCGTGACATTTTCCTCAGAAGCAGTATCAGGGATATCCACCAGTTGGTTTCCATTACAACCTTCTGCAGTCTGAAATAAGAGCAGGCAGGTAAGATGAGCCCTCCTCGTGAGTGCAACAAAAAGGGGCAAACCAAAATAAGAGAGCACATCTCTTAAGGGTTTCCTTTATCATGGGAGTTTGGAAGACCAGAAATTCCTAAACTCTGTATCCTTGTTTCCAAGCATAATTTCAAAGTTAGTAAAGTTTTATAGTACCTTTTGTCCTGCATAAAGACAGGACTTGTGATAGGGGCCTTGTGTTGCACTGCTTAGTCTCTCTTTTGTTCAACCAGGAAAATTGTTTGACTATATCTCTTGTTGCTTTTTATGGGTTGACGGTATGTCATAGAAGGCTATCTGCACAATATGGAGACAGTGCTTTACCATGGCGGGGTGTTTATGAATGGACTGAGAAGTTCAAAAATGCTTGGACAAGTGTTAAGTATAAAGAAGGATTGTGACACCTGTTCATGTCCAATTCCATACCATAATTGTAATAAACTGACAAGGATTTCAGTCCCTGGTACACATTCAAGTCCATAAAAAGTGCATCACTGCTCACTGGTCTTCTTTGTTGTGTCTTATAGGCAGAGGTGGGTAGTAACGAGTTACATTTACTCCGTTACATTTACTTGAGTAACTTTTTAAAAAAATTGAACTTCTAAGAGTAGTTTTACTGCACCATACTTTTTACTTTTACTTGAGTACATTTGTGAAGAAGTAACGCTACTCTTACTCCGCTACATTGGGCAACACTCGACTCGATATTTTCCATTTCCATTTACACATTACATTATATTTTTGCAAGAGAGAACTCGCCAGTGGATCTATTACATGACTGCTTCACCAATCAGACGCAGCAACAATAATCACATGACTCCGTTTCATCAATCAGATGCAGCCATGCAGTCACATGACCACATACAAACTTCCTGTGTCTTGCCGCCTGTGAGCTACATTTTAGTCATGCGGGGCTCCTGTTCACTGTTAAACGGTCACAGCTTCACTACAAGAACCAGACCGTCATTCCCAAGCCTGCCTTTCATGTCTTTTAACCTCTTTTCTTTGATTCCCCATTCTTTTTTTGTGCTGACCCGTATATATACACTCCTGTCTCCGTGGGCCTTAATCATACGCTGCAGGAAGCCAATGCAGCGATTGAGAACAATTGCACCTGCTCCAACTACCTCATTAACTCCCTGCAGTCGTGCAATTGCGCCCACAGAGAGTGACACGGCTTTATGGATTTGAAACTGGCCTTTTTTTTTTTTTTTTGAAGCCACGGACCTGCTACACCACAAAGTGAATATGCAGTCTTATACTGTCAGTGTACAGTGTATCTCGTCACTGTAAGTAGTTTGCACTGTTCAGACATACATGTTACCTACTGTAGGTATTGGCTTCAAAAGCTTTGTTGTGAAAAACGGAGATTTGGAACTTTGTATTATTTGTGCATTTTATTTTGTAAAGATGTTATTTATTTTTACTCATTTTATATTTTATTATTTGGAAATAGCAGAATTTGCACATTATTTTATATTTGTGTCTGTCTTATTACAACATTTCTAAAAAATAAATCATTTATTATGATCAAACAGTTACTCAGTACTTGAGTAGTCTTTTCACCAAATACTTTTTTACTCTTACTTGAGTAATTTTTTGGATGACTACTTTTTACTTCTACTTGAGTAATATTATTTTGAAGTAACGCTACTCTTACTTGAGTACAATTTTTGGCTACTCTACCCACCTCTGCTTAAAGGTGGGGAGTATGGACACAACATGTCACGTGACAAGTAGTAAGCATAACGACCATAAACAACATGTCACAAAATGATGACTAGTGATGATTGAAACTATTCACACATAATTGAATTTGCAGTGGAAATGTAAGTTTTGCTTTGCGCAAAAAAAAAAATATTGTGCTTCTCCACATGCAAAATTTGTGCCATTGGACGATTGGAGAGCAAACAAGAAAGGGGGCAGCATTTTCAGCTGTGAAATAACCCTTAAGGAGTAATATTCCTTTCTTTTCAACCCAAAAAACTTTTAAAATACCTAAAAATCTAATAAGAGTGTGTTTCATGTTTCACAATTTTGAAATTGTAAACACAATGAATTTTTGGCACAATTTTGTTAAAATGAAACTGTGCTGTTTCACTCCTTATTAGTGGCAAATATCCAAAAAAAGAACATAAATAAAACAACAAAGCATTTTGAAGAAGTCCAAAACTAATTACACACAGAAAAAAAATTGTGAAGGCTAAGGGGTGCCACAGAGCCCCATACCCCAAGCATGAACATGCAAACACAGTCCCAGGTTCAAATCAAAGGGGTGTTTATTACAAAATACCTTGTGTAAACAATTAAGCCCCATGTTTCATCTTCTTTCTGTCTCCATCTCTCTCCACCACACTGCTATTCCTATAGTTGAGTGTTGCCTTTCTCTACTCCCAGCTCCGACTCGCCTGGCCTCTTTTATTGTGGACCCAGGACTACTTCCAGTGACATGATAAAGTGAGTTGGAAGCACTTCCAGGTTATGAGAAACCCAGGGATGTCCTTTCCCAGCAGCTCCCTCTGTCATCTGTCAGGGATCCCTACAGGGCTGCTCCTCCAGACTCCAACTCCCACGCAGCCTTGCGGAAATTCAAGATGACACTCTATATGAGGGATACTGCCATCTTTTAAAATGGGGGATGAACTGCTTCCTGCTAGTTCTTGTACTCTTCGGTCATTCCACCCAGGGTGGGGATCATAAGGTGTCCCAACCAGGTTTTGCCCCAATTTAGTCCATCCTTTTATTATGGCATTCCATCCAGGTCAGGACTCTACCTCAATTCTGATTGGGATGCCCAGCCATCCTTTGGGGCATCTAAAGGAAGTACAAAAATTGTTTCTGCATGATCCACTATACAGATCACAACACATGTCTATGGCAATGGAAAACAAGCCATATCTCTCTATTATAAAAAAAAAATCTTGGAAGGCTTGGAAGGAGATGAGACGTGATTTTCTCGGAGACATTTTAATATTCTGCAAAACTAGGCAGTGAAACAAAAGGATAGGTGCTGTACAGGCTTTTAAATGATCGACGCGCAGTGCTACATGCAGATCACGGAACATGGCAGCAGCAATCCAGCAGCTGATCGAGCAAAGAGGAGGTAAAATAAATGTATTTGTTTCACATTGTATTGCCGTTTAAGAGGGGGTTTCGGAGGAGTGACCACATCTTCTTAGCGTGTGTTCAGCCCCCCCTCTTCACAAAGCAAGTGGCAGAGACGCAAAGTGGCTGGCGTGTAGCTCGCCGCAGGTTGCACGAGGGGGAATAACTCATTCACTACAGCTTTACTACTGGCAAATATCAAGAAATAAAAAATGAAAGAAAATGAATGAAATGAAAATAGCAATCTCTTTAAATTGTATATCCAGTTAACCAAACCCGGGGGTGGGTGAGCGAAGCGAAAAGGGGGCATAGCACCCTAGTGAAGAATAAATGTTAATCTCTGAATAGTTAACTATGAATTAAAGAACATATATAAACATGGGTGGGGGTTGAATTGAATTTAATTTTGTTAAGTTTGACTTGATTGTATAGAAGGTTACATGCATTAAGTAAATTCAATAAAATTTAAAAAAATAAATAAAATAAAATCTTTACCAAAGACTTCAAGCAAGTCAAAATCTCAACTGTGTGATGAAATGAACAGCCAGCAATCAGGACCATTGCAAATATTCTAAAGTACAGCAAAAACTCAAGACTACTAGACATTTATTTAAACTTTCTAAACTCTTGTTTAGAAATATGCACATCTTTAAAATGACTGCTATTTAAATTCTATTTTTTACTGATTTAAACCTTGCATGTTTTAGATCATTTGGATCCTAAAAGGCAGATTGCTAAACATATATTTTTATTTATTTATTATTTATTTAGGATGACTAGGATTAGAAAGGACATCAGCTTGAGAAAGAAAACACTGATGTAATGCAAACACGACAGTGATTTTAAAACGATTGATTATTCATGTAATCATTGTTTAATATATGTGAAGAAAGGTCTTTTTAAATGGGAGAATGCTGCACATAGACAGGGAGAACAAAAATGAAAGAAGAACAGAAGGGAGAAAATTGTCACTCAGACAAGATATCTGAATTCCTAAAGAAAAAAGACCTCTGCGGACTGAAGAAAAATCTGAAGTAGGTATGCAACACATTTAACCTTTTAAGACTCTATTCAAATACTGTATATTTCCTGCTGTTGTTACATCGTTTTCCCTGTGTTTTATTTACTTTGCTTTGTAGTAATATTGACTTTATATTGTTTAATTGAGTTAGGATATATTGTTAATGGCACTAGTGTGGATGATTGCTCTATTCCCGCAAAGGTTAGCAGCTGTGAAGAGACATCTTCAATAAAAAGCAGTGCTGTGAGCGGGCACCTGCTTTGGCGATTGGCACAGGTTTAGCTTATTTCTGAAAACAAACCATTTGGTCTGCTTTTTCAAAGTTAGTAAGTCTCTTTGCTTGACATTGCTATCGCATGCACATCAGGCTGTAAATGTGGGGTGCTATAATGCAGCTAGATAAAGTACACATAAAGTTCCAGAATAATACACTCAGGTAAAAGCTAGATATTTTACTAAAGTCTGTAAGCCAAAATGGCAAAAAAAGACAGGGGTCAATATTCAAGAAGGTGGGCACAAAAATTCCAGGAAAGTTACCAAAAAAGGCTTAAGAGAAAATCAGAAAAAACAAAAAATAGAAAAAGGTTAAAAATGATTAGATTAACAAAATATATTATGGGAGCATGAAAAGAATCTTTAGCCAGATCATTTGTCAGACTCCCCCTTTCATTTCATTCACCTCCGATTTAATGTTGTATAAAAAACAGACACATTTAAGTGGGGCCAGGGACAAAATGCAGGAAAAAGAAGGAATTAAAAATGGAACCCAAGCCCATCCTGACAATTAAGAGACTCATACATGTTTAATTTTTCAGATTTTAATGTTCTTTTCTTTTAAATATGGTGGAAGTAGTGAAAAGTTAAGCAAAATGACACCTTTTATTGGCTAACTAGAAAGATTACAATATGCAAGCTTTCAAGGCAACTCAGGCCGCATCTTCAGGCAAGATGTCATTGAAAGCTTGCATATTGTAATCTTTCTAGTTAGCCAATAAAAGGTGTCATTTTGCTCAACAATTCGCTACATCTATAATGGCTAACACGGTACAACACCCTAGTACTACAAATATGGTGGAAGAATGACACTAAAGGAAATGAAGACAAAACACAGAAAAGAATGTGGCCAACACTTCTCCTCCCCTTCAATTTTATATGTTACTAACAACAGAATACATATTACAAAAAGAGATAATGCATTCAGTAATTTAGTTTTAATCAATTGCCTGAGTCAAGTTGTCTCTTTTCATTTTACTGATGATGATTTATTTTCTGGTTATTACAACTTCCAATATTACATTTGACTGCAACCTTTGGATTTCGAAAGTTTTTGCTGTTTGTTGCTGACCCTGCCTCTCCAACTGTTTTGAACCAAAAAATCTTATTAAACAGTTTGTCTCTGATCTCAGGCACATCGCCAGATAAAATGCTGCCCAGGCATGGACACGTGTAAGTCAAAGATGTAATTTAATGAAGAAAGCTCAGTATGATAGCAAGAATTTCTCTTTTGATGAAGAGCACAAAGTTTTTCACGAGCAGTGTAAATGGCATAAAAAAGAATCCTTATGTAATATTAATGTAATATTAATACATATTATATGTATATTACAATCCTTATTGTAATGCTCAAACTCACCAGCATGAACTAAGCAGTTTACAGCCTAAATGGAATATCATGAAGCTATCATTGATTAACCTGCCAGCAATAAGGACACTTGAGTAAATAGCCAGGAATTAGAAAACCTGGACTTTTTGGCTTTATTTGAATGGATTCTCCTTAGACTTATAAACTCTGGACTCTAAATCTCATTTTAAACACACTCTATTGTATATTTTTAAACAACTGTTATAGATTGATTTTAAATTGTATTTTTACTGACTTAAACCTTTTTATCTTTTAGATCATTCTTTTAGAAGCTTAAAAAAACAGATTGTTACAAATACTTTTTGTTATTTATTAGACCTGAGGTAATTAGGACCTGAATGAACAAACAGCCAGAAAAAGGCAAACACTTACTGATTATTCTTATAATCATTGATAATTTGAAGTGAAGCTAGACTTATAAGTTTGATGTTCATGCTGAATGGAAAGAAGGAAGAGCAACGGGACAAGAAATGAAAGAAGAACCCAAAGAAACTGGCAAGACCTCTGCATAATGAACAACAATCTCTGCGCCCAAATTTTAAAAGACTCACCTTCCATTACCTTTATTTTCTGCACACTGTATTTTTATAGGCAGCACAGTGGTAGCACTGCTGCCTCGCAGTAAGGAGACCTGGGTTCGCTTCCCGGGTCCTCCCTGCGTGGAGTTTGCATGTTCTCCCCGTGTCCTCTGGGTGCTCCGGATTTCTCCCACAGTCCAAAGACATGCAGGTTAGGTGCATTGGCGATCCTAAATTGTCCCTAGTGTGTGTGTGCACCCTGTGGTGGGCTAGCGCCCTGCCCGGGGTTTTTTTCCTGCCTTGCGCCCTGTGTTGCCTGGGATTGGCTCCAGCAGACCCCCGTGACCCTGTCGTTACGATATAGTGGGTTGGATAATGGATGGATGTATTTTTAGCAAGACTCTTTCAAGTGCTTTTCCTAAACCTTTAAGATTTTTTCAAATGCAGTATATTCACTACTTTTGATACCATCAGTTTTACTGCTTTTTTATTATTAATTTTGCTTTGCGGGTGACGGCCATATTCCCATAGAGGTTAGCAGCTGAGAAGAAACATCTTCAAAAGAAAGCAGTGCAGAGAACGGGCACCTGATTTAGTTATTGGCACTGGTGTGTCGCAGGTCTGAAGGCAACTCTTTGGTCTGCTCCAGCAGAGCTAGTAAGTCTCTTTGCTTGAGGCAGCTGTCCACAGGCAGGTAAGGCTGTACATGTGGAGCATGAAGTAGACATCTAACGCTCATATAAATAATATTATTAACAGTAACTATAGCATGGATGAACCAAAAAAAACTAACATAGGAATCTCCATGATAATAGATTCAAGGTATAGTGAGAAGAGCTAGCAGCTGAGGGGGAAGGACTCCAATAATAAAAGCAGCATGGTGAGTGGGCACCTGCTTTGGTGATTAGCACAAGTGTAGCTTAATTGTTTGGTCTGCTTGTGCTAAGTTAGTAAGTCTAAACCAGAAAAGCAGCTATAGTAAGGCAACATTCCCCCAAAATACAAACAGAATTGCCCTCTTTGAAGTCAATGGAAAAGCATCCCATAGTAAGAGTGAGGTTGCTACTGATACTCTCAAATCAGAGCTCACACTTACTATAGATAAGAAGCAGAACCAACTCAATGATTAAACCAAGTCTTGAACTTGCCCAGTGTACAAAGTAATGGCTTTATTAAAATTTTCATCTTGGCATACTGACAGTAAATGGTTGTGCACCTTCTGCTCTTACTTTGAAGGGGAACGAACACTTGCCCCATGGTCCAATCTAATGTGTGAATATCATAATGATCAAAACTCCCAAAAGAATCCTCTCCAACACGCTCTCTGATAAAATGTATCAATATCATTGCTCTCGAAACTCAGAGGAGAAATACACACCCCAGCAATTCATTAAAAAATGTAAAATTTGAAACGCATCAGGGGGAGGACCAGGAAGCCAACAAAAACAGAAAGTACCACCACTTATTTGTTTCCACTTCAGGCACTAGATTGAACCAAGGTTGTTGTGGCCATAGTTCTCGCTGTTAACAAACTGATGTTATTCACTGTTTTCTTTGCCTCAAGTCACAGCACTAGAGGCTGTCAGTGGTTTCCAAAATTTTATTTCCTTTCCATTATTATTAACCCATCCATCCATCCATTTTCCAACCCGCTGAATCCGAACACAGGGTCACGGGGGTCTGCTGGAGCCAATCCCAGCCAACACAGGGCACAAGGCAGGAACCAATCCCGGGCAGGGTGCCAACCCACCGCAGGACACACACAAACCAAGCACACACTAGGGCCAATTTAGAATCGCCAATCCACCTAACCTGCATGTCTTTGGACTGTGGGAGGAAACCCACGCAGACACGGGGAGAACATGCAAACTCCACGCAGGGAGGACCCGGGAAGCGAACCCGGGTCTCCTAACTGCGAGGCAGCAGCGCTACCACTGCTCCACCGTGCCGCCCCTTATTATTAACCTCCAGCTCTAATTTTTTTCATAGTCTAAAATGTTTTTTCATTATTTCCTTGTTATATAGTCATGCTTTGGATTCAGCAATAAAAAATTCTGAAGTAAAGATAACTGTCACAGTCCAACACCTCCGAATGTACTAACAAGGAAGAAGCATAATTGCCATGAGGTTACAGAAGGAACGTGGTGTTATGTTTCAGGCAGGGTTGTTTTGTGTATTTTTGCTCAGTTTTGAGTTATTTATTATGTTAATGTTGCTCTTGGTAATTATACACTTTATTCCCAATGCATGTATTGTGTTCCTTGTGTTTTGTGAGAGGTTCACAGGGCCATCTGCCCATCACCACCAGCGATTGCACTCAGCCCTATATAGGCAGGGGAACTCATAGTCTCTTGCAGTGAATAATAAATGCACTTGTGTTATAGTGAGATTTCTTGTTTTGTTTTTATGCTTTAGTGATTTTTATGGATGTTTGGAACTTGTGGTCTGTTTTTGACTTCACCTCTTGGATTCTGTGTTTGGACTCGGTTCACTATTGGATTGCCTTATTGCTAAGGCAACTCCTTTGCATTTTGTGCTCCACAGATCTTCTTTATGCTCCAAATTAATTTTT
The DNA here is from genome assembly GCA_026402145.1 of Polypterus bichir lapradei. Classification (NCBI taxonomy): domain Eukaryota; kingdom Metazoa; phylum Chordata; class Cladistia; order Polypteriformes; family Polypteridae; genus Polypterus; species Polypterus bichir. Next base: position 1,465,526 of record JANRMT010062825.1, on the reverse strand, counting down.
TTATTTGATGTAGATGTTGAGCTTGCCCCTGTTCTAATCAGGTTTGATGGCTTCTCCCTTTAGTGGACATTTTGGACGTGTTTGGAACTTTGCACTTGGGAACTCTCAAGATTCACAACATATACATACCACAAGGTATGCAGGGAATCAGTGGTGTTGAACACCAGAAAGTCTCTTTTGTTACCCATTACAACAACTTTTCGATGTTATTTTATTTCTCATAACATTATCTTATTGTTTACATCTTTATTTTTCTTATGTATTGTTTTCACATAAAACAGCTATGCATCACAGTATGGCTGCTGCCCTGTTGTTTTTAACAATAGCTTTGGGTGCATACAGTATACAGCACATGACATCACAACATCAGTTGTATTTAAGACTATGGCATGTGTTTTGAATAATAAAAACTCTTCTTGAAAAACTGCACATTCCAGTTTAGTTAGGGAAAGGAGGATACTGTATTAAGCTACCTACTTTTGCCTCAATTTGATTTCTGATGTTTGTCTCTCAGTTTTGTTCGCCTGGTTTTCTTTTTTGGCTCTAACCCTCGTCTGAATTCTCGACTATCCTTTTGTTCAGCATCTCAACACTCTTGTTCTTCTCACCGCAGTATCTCGGTCTGCAAATCCACTATCAGCTCTATACACACATAATGCCTCACATCATACATCGCCTATTCAATCTATTTAGCAACGTGATCTATCCATCCTCTCCTCTCCAATGGTTTATTGTTTTTAAAAAGATTATTATCTTTGCTAAAAACCCTAATCTATAAAATATTCATTTTAAATTTGCACATGGATTATATTCTACTCCATATACAGTAGACAATTTATTATGTGCTTTGCTGCAAACCCTTCACGCCATTTGTGTCAACCTGGGGGCAGCAGACACTTCTCTTCACATTTTTGGGAATGTCCCATCATAGCTACTTTCTGGTCCAAAGCTGCATCTTGTATGTAATTCCCTCTTGTTATTAATACTCCTCTCTTGCCTCATCATTTTATTTTTCCTCCGTCTCACTGAATCTTCTCCAACAGAGGTTATTCTCCCTTAGCTGCATTAACTGCTACATCTGTTTTAATATCCTGTTGGAAATCTACAGATTCTCCATCATTCTTAGCCAGGGAAACTGCATTTCTTAATTTATCTCTATTGGAGCTATCAGCAGCATGGAAAAATGGGGCATTTGGGGTAAACATTAGCAAGTGGCAGCACTGGATGAAAATCATCCAGAACTGGGCTTCGAGTGGTCAGAATTGCTGATCCAGCAAGTATATCTAGGGCTCTGGGGACCATTTATCACATGCCAGTTCAGTATTGTTTAGTTATATACAACAGATATATTTGTTTCAAGGCCTGTCTGGCTGGCTGGGTTGGGTGCCAAGGGAGGGTAGTTACTTAATTCTTTAATTTATTTGCACATACGGTGTCCACATTTGGTTGTTTTACCTGTTTAATAAATAATTAATCACAAACAAAACACAAACACCCTTCCTCCTCTCTTTCTGGCACATATTTTATTAGTCTACTTCTGGGTGGATCTTTTTCCACCTTAGGTCATTTTACCTATTCACTATTACTGACACATAGTTTAGCTATTAGCTAAACAAATGGGTTTAATGGACTCCTATAATTTGTCTAATTTCTTAAGCTCTCTTGTTGCTTCCACTTTCCTCTGCTGATCGCCAGTCTTTAAAGACCTTTATTGCAGTATATTCCAAAATCCATCCATCCAACCCGCTATATCCTAACTACAGGGTGCCGGGGGTCTGCTGGAGCCAATCCCAGCCAACGCAGGGCGCAAGGCAGGAAACAAACCCCGGGCAGGGTGTCAGCCCACCGCAGATATTCCAAAATACCTTCTGAAAATCCTTCCTACTGGTGGACCTTGGATGCAGCACATCCTTCATTCCCTATTCCATAATAATTATTTTCCAGTGAGTGCAATTATTAAAAATAAAACCCATTACAGTACTGAGAATAATATACTTTCTTTTTGAATGCTGGATGTTTGATGATTCAAAAGTGAGAAAGATGTGGTAGTCTTTGATCGGGAAAAGTGGTGGATGTTTCAGGAAGCAATCACTGCATGATTTTATCTCAGGAGAGAAAAAAGAAAGCTTAAAGAAAGATGACAGAAATCAATAGAAAGGATGATGAATCACATCACATGTTAAGGAGGCTGCATGAGGACTTATCTAAATGGATACACTAGAGTTTAACAAGACAGCACTATCTATCTAGGCAATGATAAAGCACAACAGATAATATATAAAACAAAAAACACATTATCTCTGACCAACAAAGCTATGGCCAAAGAGAAAAAAAAACTGACAGGGTAATTTTAGAGAGCAGAGGTATCATTTCTCATGAAGTCAGCTTTGTTCCACTCAAATGAAATCTTATTCACAATTGTACTTAACATGGTAGTGACTCACTGGGTGGATTCTACAACAGCTCAAGCTGAGGTACTGTTTCTGTAACTATTTTGGAGTGCTACACACCTGTCATTGTTGATGCCGTCCCGTTGCTATACCTGTTGTATTTCTTTCCACTCTCTGAGCCTCAGGGATGCCACAAAAATAGCAAGAAAGGGATATCTGTATTCCTCTCTTGCCTACCATCACTTTTGTCCCCATGTTTTCCTATCTCATTCTCACTGCATCAGTGGCACCTCACTGTTACTAACACTGCCAAAGCTCCTATCACACAAGATTTGTCCCATTCCTTTCATAGGTTCCTCCTGGCTCAAAACCATGCTTTGTACTCAGAGCTGCCTGTTTTATTCACTCTATGATGTCATCCAAGGGCACTGGCTTGACATGTCTGTGTACCTCCTGGGCACTTGGCTGGCATTTTATAATATTTGGCTCTTAGCTATCGTTCACTCATAAGCTTTTGTGTTTACCAGGTAAGCATAGTACATTGTGCAAAGCTCCTCTGTGCGTGTCAGGTGTCACTGGCTGGTTTTGTTCTGCTGTATTTAGCAGTGAAATACAACAGAGGAAGCACAAGATGGAAATTGTAAGTGTATAACACAGGGGAATGCAAAACACTGTTGAGTTAATTAAAATTAACGTAATGTTTACAGAGCAAATTACAGTAGCTGTTAACAATAGTTTAGTTTTGCAGGGACAGATGTGATTTTTAAACAACAATACACTCCAGAGGGCAACTTCTTTAAAAGTTTTTGTTGAATAGTGGCAAAATCTGCTGCTTTAAAAACTGTTCCCACTGAGTTTCTTCTGTTAAAACCCACCTCCAGTTGTTCCAGTCTGTGCATTTTACACTGCCAGGGTTACAAGGAAGGAGGAAAGAAACTAAACAAAAGGCTTGACACTGAGAGAAATTAAAAAGCTAAAATTACTGTTATCAATTCAGGAGCTAAGTAGCACAAGGTAACAGAAGCTTAACAATGAATTTGTACATTGTAATTAACATGGCAACAGAAGAGACAGACAGACACACACATAGACTACTGCAGCTACTTGGCTCCAAGTACTTGAGAAGTGCTTCTTATGTCATTTTGACTTTAGCATCACTACATGTCATAACAGTAAGCTTAACAGTGTTGTCTGTGGATGCATTACATGTTAAAATGTTGAAGCTATATTCTGACATGGCATATTTGCATTTACAAATACATAGTAATGTTAACTGCCTTCAATTATTCATTTAGATGTGCAGTCAGAAGGTGGATGCTGGGCAGCCTTATCTATGGTTCTACTGGTATTGTTAAGACACATATACTGACTTGCCTGTTTTGAGTACTGATATCTGTATCTACCATTTGTCTTCTTTTAACCACAGTCCTTTTCACCCCCTTTTAACGGGGTGTGATGCGTCATTTACTTCAAATGCATATCCTGCAATTCATACTTTCACAAACACAGATGCTAATTCTTTCAACCTTCCATCAACTCCTACTCCATTTTTGTAACTGAACTACAGAGAGCACACACAGCACTGGGACAACATATTGTTCACTTTTACTACTAGTCCTTTGATGATTTTGAATACCAATTTACAATCTGCTGTGGTGGGCTGGCGCCCTGCCTGGGGTTTGTTTCCTGCCTTGCGCCCTGTGTTGGCTGGGATTGGCTCCAGCAGACCCCCGTGATCCTGTAGTTAGGATGCAGCGGGTTGGATAATGGATGGATGGATGGATGTATAATCTGATGTTTTAGACAGGCTTTGTTTATTTTTAACACATGCACTGTGCTCTCCACACGAATAGCACACATTTCTATGTTTAATAGAGTTCTTTTTAGGAGTCCTTTTGACTGTTGACAGTTCGTCATAATCAGAAGTTAAGCCAAGTTAACAAGAGAATGATTACTTTTTGCAGCTCAAAGTCACCACCCATACTTTGAGCGCCTCCTTCATGAGGCATTGGATTGGTTTAGAAATGTGACACTCAGTGACTCATCTAACTGTCCCCACCCACTTTTAAGCAAAATTCACTCATGGATGTCTCTGGACATTTATGTAGTTCAGTGAGACTAATCGTGCTTTATAAAAGTAACTAGCCAGTTTATTCAAGACTCATCAGACTCTGGTAAACATATGATTTTTAGTTTTTGATTTATATACTAAATGCATATTTTGTCTGTTAGTAACAGTGTAATCAAGCTCAGGTTTCAGTAAATTTCTGCAATATTTCAGAAACCGTTTTGGGTGGCTTTGAAGATTTTAAAATCTTATGTCCCCACAAGTCTTCTCTATTCAGGTTTGCTAAAGTTGTATAACCCATGATATCAAAGTGCTTTCTCTTCTCTAGGCAGCTCCTAAGGTGGTGATATGTTTTTTGTAGCTCGATAAGCACAGTTGTACATTATACTCCAAAGAAGTCACAGTGTTATACTATAGTGTTTGAGGGGAGCCGTTCTTCATTTATATTCTACAGCTTACACTATTAAGCCTAACATTTTATCAAGCCTTTTAATTGCTTTTCACGTCGCCTGCAGGATGACTATGTTGTGTCATCATAAACATCTAACTCCTTTAAAAATTTACATACTGTAACTCAATGTCTCCTTTCTCTTTCATTTTTGATGGAGCAGAGAAAAACAGAATACCCAGGGTGATGAAAATAGGAAGAATAAAAATCTGTATTGGCTCACAATCCTTAAAGATAGGGCAAAGCTTATTGGGCCCTGGTTAGCTGTCTAAAAACTATTCCTGGGACAGGTAGATTTGTGTAAGAAATGGACCCAACTCAAGCATAATTGTGGTAGCGTCATCTGTGGAATGTCAATCTAGTAGTCAGTACGAAACTAGATTGGTTGTATGGTACAAAAGAACATTTTACAATAGAACATACAGAAGATATTTTACAATTGGCACAGACCAGTGTGTGAAATAGTACACTATAGTCAGGGGGACCCAAAAGTTATATACTTTAGGTTGAACACTGACATCTTACTCTAGCACTCTAGTTATATATATCTGTATATATAAAATACAAAGTAATTGTTACACAATTACTTACAAACCACAGAGGTTACAACCTTCATCCTGGTCTTAACCGAAAGCTTATGAAGTGATACATGAGGCTGGTAGCAACACCCACAAAGTTATGGGAGTTGTGTCTTTTTTATGGCAACAGAATAGGAAACCTAATCAATAAGGTGACATAGCAGAGAGAAAAAGAAAAGCAGCAACATCTACTGAGTGTAAAGCAAATTGCAGCAGCTGATTATGTGATAGGAAGAGGAAGATTGACAGCACAGCCTCTGCTGTGCCAAGTTGCCAGTGCTTGTGGTGACTAGCGGCAACCTCCCCAAAATTATTGAGGTTGGTGTTTCTTATAGCAAACTGCATAGGGAAACTGATCAAGAGAAAGAAATGGCACAGAGAAAACGAAGAGCAATAACAACTTCAGAGCGTGAAGAAAACATAAGAAGAATGATAGCCTTGCCTTCCACTGTGAGTAACCTGCTGGTGCTGGAACCTTAATCTTGGGAGGGCCAGATGTCAGCAAGTATTCTAAGTTATAACAACATAGCTATGGAAAATTCCATCAATCAGGATATGCACATCTTAAGTAGACAGATCAAATAATAATATTGTAACAAACTCAAAAACAGCCCTGAGAACTATCAAAACTTGAAAAGCAGACCTAGCTCTGACACTCTAGACAGGTTTGGTTCTACACTGTCAAAAAGTCCAGTACTATAAATTTCAGAATGAAAAGGGGAACCATTAAAACCCCTGGCCCAAAGAACAAAAACAATCTTAACAAAAACAAAAATAATGTTTTTAATAAAGTTTGTTAATCACAATGATTCAAAATGGCAAAATGCAGAATAGTGTTTCAAAGGATTATCTTTACTAACCAGAAAGTCCAAAAACCTCAAAAGCAAAATTTATGCATTTCAAACAGAACAAAAGGAATCCAAGAAATGAGACCCAAACAACACAAGTAAAAGTTCATTTTTCAGCACTAGGCTAGCAAATCCTAGGATGTTTTGACCTTCCTCATTTATCACTCCTAACTCGTATTCACCATACATTTCATCCCAGCCTTCATCCCTGTCTCCAACTAGACCATTCATGTCTCTCACAAAAATAATGGCCTCTTCCTCTGCAGTGTCTTTCGTCATCTTTTCCAACTCTCTTTGTTTATTAATTATTTGCTCAAAATCAAAAGGTTAGCAGTCTTTAACATTGTGAGTAATCCTTTTCTTTTCTACTTATGTTTTTAGGGTCCAACTCTGGCACTAGGTGCCATAGCCCCTCTGCCAATCTACATGCCCTGTCCATAGAATGAAAAATTATGTTAATTGGGAAGCTTATGATTCAACAGCTACACTAGGCCTTATTATTTTACTTCATTTTATGCAGTTATGGATTTCATATTCTGTTTATGATACTGTAGTATCCCCAGGACGGGAACCATGTCCGTTGTGTCTAAATCAGCAAAACTGTGATTTCTGCCAGTTTTAAATGACCATGAAACCCCAAGGTTTATGTACTCCAAACATGTTGCTAATTTGAATTTTTGTTCTCAAGTCCTCCAAACATCAGCCACCCTTTACCTCAATTTTTACATTGCAAGAAAATCACCCACTCTTTATACCCCTATGTTTAAATATTGATAAGTGTGTTTATTTATGTAAATATCGTAAGCCGCAGTACTTTGTTGTTATCATATTAGGGTTGTAAAGACTTTTGGTGCCTATTGTCCCAGCCTCCTACATAACTCTACTGGAAGAAATGCATGGATATAAAGAAAACAGAACCAAATATAAATATAATAATGACAATATTTTTTGCCTTTAAAAGATATATTAAAATACAAAGAAAACAAACTGTAAAATATTAGCCAGTAACCTGTAAATATTTAAAATTAATTCACTTAAATATACAGTACATAACCAACAACAGAGACACAAATGGAATTTGAACACGTGTAGTCATCTTGTGAGAAGGCAATGTTTGCTATGTGTGACTAATTTGATTATAAAAATCATTCTTTTTTTATCCTTTTAAACATGCTTATTGTAACCCATGGACACATGGACGTTGTAAGAGAGATCAGCCTCGGCACAGACAGACACGGACTCCGACATACAAAAACACGCACCGTTTATTATACACCACACCCAATATCGTGCACAAACCCAGTTCTTTTCTCTACTCTGCAGCAGCAGCAGCAGCCGCCGCCGCCGCCCCTCCTCCTCCTCCTCGTCGTCGTCGTAATCTCTGTCCTCTTCCAGCCGACTCCGGCTTCTTCAGTGGTGGCTGTAGGCTCCTCTTATAGCCCACCCGGAAGTGCTTCAGGTGGCAATTAGCCTAATTAGGCTGCACTTCCGCGTGTGGCTGCATCACAGCCCAAACGGACTCGTTAAGTCGTTCCACTCCCTCTGGCGGTGGCCATGGAGCCCAAAAGGCATGAGCTCCAGTGTTCCACGATTGTGGCAACGATACTGCCCGTGGGGCTACTCTCTTGCGCCCATGGAAAGATAGTGCCCCTTTCCCGGTCCATCCTTCTTCCAGGGGTTCCGGTGGGGCAAGATCCCTGGTCGTCTGCCACAACGTGAAGAGCTGTTAATCTTATTTGTTTGGCATAAATAATATTCTTTAGCACCATTCATAGTTATCAGGAAAATGTAACCTTTAAATCATCCTTAGTTCTGCATCAGAAACCAGTAGTTAAGCAATAAAGGAGTTATGTGGTTCTTATGAAATGTCTTATTATTACTACTACTACTTATAATAATAATAATAATAATAAAATTGTTACATTTATATAGTGATTTTCTAACCTACTCAGAACAATTTACTTAGACATTGGGGAATCACTTCAACCACCACCAAAGTGTAACATCCATCTGAATGATGTAATGTCATCCATTCTTCGCACCAGTACACACACCACACATTACCCATTAGGTGGTGAAGGAGTAAGAGAGATAGCCAATTAGAGATGGGGGATGATTAAGGTCTAGAATGGACAAGGTCGTGGTGGGTAGTTTAGCCAGGACATTGGGAAACGCCCTACTCTTTTTAAAAGATGCCTAGAGATCTTTTGTGATCATAGAGAATGAAGGCCTTGGTTTTATGTCTCATCCAAAGGATGGTGCCAATTTTTACAACACAGTGTCCTTGTCACTGCACTAGGGTATTAGGATCCACAAAGATCATAGGGTAAGTGCCCCCTGATGGCTTTACTAGCACCTCTTCCAGCAGCAACTCAAGATTTTCTTCGAAGACATCCCCTCCTAGTACTGACCAGGCCCAAACATGCTTAGCATAAGATGGATGACCTATTTTGAAGGACAAGTGGTATGTCTGATGGCTTATTCCTTCTATTGTGACTAATCTGCATTTACATGGTAGAAATGGGTGATCACCATTTTTGTAATTCATCTATTGGTTTTCTGAGTATACTTTTTCAATACAGGGTGATTTTGGCAATAATCTTTCCTAGCAATCGTGGAAATTAGGCAAAATTCATCCTTCTATGCTTTTACTTTAAATTTTTATTTTGATTGTTACCCATGGAAAGAGCCAGACCCTAGCTCAGCGATATTGGTTACGAGGCGGGATCCCCACTGAACGACCTGCTAATCCATTAAATGGAGCACTTAGTCATACTGGGCAAATTTAGAGTTGTAGATTGACTGAAGATACACATTTGTAAGATGTTGTACCTAAAATGCATGCCTTTTGATATGGGTGGCAAACTGTAATTTCAAGTAAAAACCCACACAGACAAAGTACAAACTCCAGCTGACGACAATCAATCTGAGACTCAAACCCTTAACTTAGCAATATGAGAGAACATTTGCAAGGTACACCCACACTTGATGACACCAAGTCATTTTAATTTTACATACAGGCCTAACTGAAATGAGCTAAAAGCTGAATCTCCAGATGAAACCCACATGAATGCGCAAGGAATATGCAAAGTAAAAAAAAAGTTGAGCTGGAAGTTAAACTGGAGTCTGTACGACACATCAGGGTAACACTACCTAGTACACAAAATAATGAATAAATTTAAGTTCAGTTTTACCTTGTGAACAGGAAATACAAGAGTGCTGTTTCACTACCACTTTATATGGATAAAAAAGTATTTTGCAGAAAATCTGAAGAACAAGGTATTTACACAGTGACCTACAAACACACTACTTTGCTGACACAAGACAGCCAGACAGGCCTAATTAACAGTTATCTTGTTAGAGATGGCAGAGCAGGAGATGTTGCAGCTTCATACCACTTGGAGTCTAATTCATCTGTGTGCTGAGATGGCCTCTGTTAAGTTTGGATATTATTTCAGTGTACACCTGAGTCACAGTCCTGTCTTATAACCTACAAACTACAAAGAGTGTACCATTCTGGGTTGTTTACTGTCTTGTTAGTGCCATGTCACTCTGATCTGAACAAAACTGGTATAGAGAACTGATTAATTTTAATATCACATCATGAGGAACAACAGTTAATTAAATGGAATGTATAGTTTCACATGGGTAGGCAAACTGAAATAAGTGACGTTCATAAAAATGGATACATGGATTTTAGATGGAGACAGATAATACTGTCATTGGTAGGGGCACACAAATGGAACTATAGCAATTTCAACATTAAAACGTTCAGAGCACTGCCTGGCTACTCCATTCAGTGCTGTTAAAAGGTATGTATCAGTAATTAACAGAATAACCCATTCCACAGTATATATTCTTTTATATATTTGTTTGCTGGTTTATTATATTTAATATGTGTTAGAAACAACACAGCTCATAATTAGATATGATATAACAAGCAAATTATCTCTTTCCTTAAATATGAAAATGCAAAACCCAGAGCCTAGTTTATTGAGCTTACTTTTCCTGTTATGTAAATCCGGAGATGCCGTATGCTGATTTTTTGGATCTTTTTCTGGGTGTATGTGGAGAAGAAGACAAAAATGTAAATAATAGGTGGAATGACTAAAACATTGCCAAAGGCTGAATCAGAAGAATTTAAATGTGTTCACTTAAATAGCATGACCGGTATAGCAATTAATAATAAGGACAGAAATGGTAACTGTCCTGATGTGTTTACAAAAATTATTGTTATAATCAGTTTAAATTACAGAATGCAGAAGTCAAAAGATATTGTTACACTGCTAGATGATACAATCATCTATACTAATAAAAGGCAAAGCCCTCACTGACTGATTGACTGACTGACTGACTCACTCACTCACTCACTCACTCACTCATCACTAATTCTCCAACTTCCCATGTAGGTAGAAGGCTGAAATGTGGCAGGCTCATTCCTTACAGATTACTTACAAAAGTTAAGCAGGTTTCATTTTGAAATTCTACGCATAACGGCCATAACTGAATCCTACTTACGTACATATATACGGCCATAGCCTGCAGCTCGGTTGCCGTATGAGGCGGAGTTGCGTCCCCCATCCCCACGCCTCCCACATAATTGACTGCCTCCCCACATAAGGCCATCCGTCAGCAGCACTCCAAGCTGTGAGGAAACAGTAAAAAGGAGGCGTGTCAGACGTCGTGGTACATTTTCTGATGTAGCTACACGGAAAAAACTTTGTCACGCTGTCGCTAAATACTCGCAGAAAAATCCACAAGTTAAAAGACATGCAGCCACTAAATACTCGCAGGCAAATCCACAACTTCATAGAGACGCTGCCGAAAATGAAACAATGCAAGAAAGCAGGAAAGAAAGAAAGCAAGGTAAAGAAAGAAAGAATATCTTACTTATAAACAGCGCAAATATATTCACATGTACTTAACCCTCGTATATTACAACTATATACACATATAAATTAGACACCCAGACACACACAATCCCCACACGTTCCCCAGTCCTTTATCTGAACTTTCTTTAAAAAGTTTATAATCAGACGGCCTGGGAAGTCTGCAGTGAATCCAGCGACCAATCCTAATGTGCGCCACGGACACATTTACTTAATTTACATGTAAAGAAGTGGTCTCACCGGCTCGGCGACAGTTCCTTTATTGAAGGATGAAGTCCGTCTCACCCGGGTGACTCGGCGTTAGCGTTCATCCATGGCCGACGCCCGCTCCACAACAGACAAGTAAAGCCGTCAGCTCCGAATATCCCTTTTAGGTTAGCAGGCATCCCTTCTACGTCCACCCAACCGTCCTTATTACGGAGTCTTCCTTGCTTTACCGCTGGTTATGTTATTTTTAAAATGTTTCCTTTTCTTTTTCATAACTTCTTTAACACACTACTTCTCCGCTGCGAAGCGTGGGTATTTTGCTATCTACACATATAAAAGGCAAAGCCCTCACTGACTCATCACTAATTCTCCCACTTTCCATATATGTGGGAAGCTGAAATTTTGCGTGCTCATTCCTCACAGTGTACTTATAAAAATTAGGTATGTTTCATGTCCTATTACAACACCCAAGGGGGGGAAATGGGTGTACCCCCTAAACTGTATATATAGATAGGGGAAACCCCTCCCTACTATTTCTGCTACTTCCAATTTTCCAATGCTCATCCTTTACACTGTACTTACAAACATTAAGTATGTTTCATTTCGTGTTGTGCCCCGTAATGAACTTAAAAAATAACGTTTTCTTTTTGGCGGTTCTCACCATTACGCCATAAGGAAGTTTAGGAACTGAGTTCTCCTTTTGGTGGTTTCATTCCTTATTTCCATTAAAAGAGGATTTATTTCACACACAAGGGCCACCCCCGGTCCCCCTTCCTTCTTCCACACGACTGCTGTCCACACACCTACCACGTGGTTGGCTCCCTGCCTATATTCATTAATGACATTCCGTGCTCATGTGCCTCCTCAATCGCTTCCTTACTGTCCTCAGCTGTTCGTGCTCACTGCTCCCTTCTTCTTTACTCCACCGCTTCAAGCCTGTTATTGTTCGCCTTGCTTCACGTTTACTACGAAACTTACAACCACCAAAACTTTGTAATGGCACCAGGCTTTAGATCAAATCTCTGCACAAGAACATCATTGAGGCAACTGTCTTCACTGAAAACAGGCTCAGAGATTCCTCGCATCCCTCTCATACCCTCTGACCTCCCATTCCAATTCAAACGCCTCCAGTTTCCAGTATGGGTCTGCTTCGCTATGACAATAAATGAGTCACAGGGCCGAACTCTAAAAAAGGTCGGCATTGAGTTGACACAAAATTGCTTCTCACTTGGCCAACTGTACGTTGCATGCTCAAGAGTAAGCTCAGCAGACATTTTACAGCCTGAGGGCAGAACTGCAAGCGTTGTTTACAAAGAGATCCTTACATCCTAAAAATGTGTATTTCTCATACACAACATTTACAATCATACTCATCATTCTCAATACTAAAATAAGCCTACGACAATTACATTGACAATCACATTACGTTATTTTTAAAATGTTACCTTTTTTTTATAACTTCTTTAACACACTACTTCTCCACTGTGAAGCGCGGGTATTTTGCTAGTATAGAATAAATACACATAGAAGGATAGAAATACAGTAACTGCTGAACAGAGTGGATATCTTACATTTGTGGAGCAATGTGGGACAACATTTTTCTTTGATAAGAAATACTTTTATAAACAAGCTGGATTTTAATACCACTTACAGTATGTAGCTATATAATTATTCTTTCAATATATATTTTTATATGAAATAGGCAAAACCTGAACCACAACGTACTGACTTGCAGTTTGGACCAATATCATCTGAAATATTCTGCCTTGACACAGACTGGCACTATGATTGCCCTTTCTGACTATTAAATGTAAATTTAATGCATTGAAGTTTTCTCCAGTTTCTTTCATAATTAAATAAAATATTTGGTGAGGTTACATCTTTGTGGGCTGCAGGTCCCTGACATTAATCAATGAGTGAAAACCTTTCTTGTCATATGGTCACTAAGTTGTCCTCATGTAACTTTACTTGTTTATAGGGTCATTATAATTACATATGGGAGTACAGTGAAATTGTTACTTACATGTACTAATCAACATGCAACACATGTAACTATTGCTATTACTTCAAGGAATTTCATAAATTTCCTCCAGTGCACAACAGCAGTTGGACCCTAAATTGATCAAGTGGTCACCATCAACAGGCGACACTATGTCCCAAAATAATGAATCTTGCCCAAGGGTTATCTAGTCCTAGGACATAAATGTGGATAATGGACTTGGGGTGGGACTTTGGGACTGACAGGGTTTTCTAGTCTAAGAAATGTGCCCATGGGCTATGTGAAGTCTGTCCTGGGGTTTCTGGAGCAACCTCTAGGTTGCTTTTTTCTCTTGAAAAAGAAGACCACACACTGAACTCCACTTGGTCTCTCTTCCTTTTATATCACCCCCACAAAGGGCATGTTACTAAAATGGGTAGTTACTGGCCTCTTCTCTGTTCTTCCTTGACTGTGCTGGACTCTCTGGGTTCCCAGTCTCCTTTCTGAGTATGTACTCTGTGGTCCACTACCAGCATCTTTCTGAAAAGAAACCAGAATAGGTGCCAAGGCATCCAGAGTTTCAAGTTTTAACCCTCTCTTTAGTGGTTCTGCCTGTGGAAATCCAATCAATCTAACTGTGCAAGGACTACTTCTTCCAGGTGCCCCCAAAAGGAGTTATTAAGGGATGTAAGAGGTTATAAATTACATGACACATATGACCATGAAAGGAAGAATTCTCCTTAAGAAGTTGCTCTAATTTCTCCAAGACGAGATCAAGCCAGAAGCTGAAGTGGAGACTTCAACAGTTGAAGAAACCTCCATTTAGAACTTTGGACACCATGGATCTTTAAATTTTAAAATAACTTTATCTGTTATTTGCGAATATGTATTTTTTTCCTTATTTTCCTGTGTATTGGCTTGCTGTTTACCCACTCGCAATCCCAGTATATATGATAGTGCCATTCTTAAAGAATAGGCCTACATGGTCATTCTCTGTGTAGAGTTTGCACATTCTTGCAGTGTTTATGTGGGTTTTGCTTTGATTTCCTACCACACCCCAAAGACGTGCAGGTGAGGTCAACTGTTGTCTCTATATAGGCCAGGTTTGATTATGTGCATGAAGAGCTTTGTTGGACTGGTGTCCTATTCAGGGTTGGTTCTTGCTTTGTTAGTGATCAAGCTAAGAAAGGCTTCATTTTTCCATCTGTTTAGAATTCATTAGGGATATATCTGGGACTTTATTATATCACCATTTTGTTTAATGGGAGAACCATTTTATACTTTCTTCTCTTTAATGGGTGCCACCATATGGTCTCTAGTACTGGCCCCTATTGCTAGTCATGTGACATGTGAGATCACCCATCTCCCACTGTAAAATAGAAGAGCACAAGGGAGTGTCTAAATATTGTCTTAACCTAAAAGAAAAACTCTAGGACAGTACAGTATAAACTACAAGTTGCTTCCAAACAGTTTTATATTGTAGGATTTCCTTTTGACATGTTTCTCTTTACTCTGCATTTTTGTATTTTGCTTTGGCTTTGATGTTTTGGTATTTCTGTCTAATGTTACTGACCTTTAGGCTATGTCACAACACAGCTAAAACCAACTTCATCCCAGTTTTATTTGTTTCACTATTCAAATTCATTTTGCAAGTGATCTCTGATATGAGTGTGTATGATTATCTATGCCAAAGGTGCTCTGTGTGCAAAAAAAAAACATAAAAACAAAAGAGCTTCATCAGGCAGATGCAACCTAATAGAACACCACAACCACCAACAGCATGCTGTTTTCTGCACTACTTAACATTGTTCTCAGTGTAGAATGTTGGTGAATATTTTGGCTCTTGATCACAATATGAGAAAAACAAAGTGAAAAATTGTAGTTGTTGCTTTGAGTGCAATTTTCACTGCTGCATTTGTACAAAGACATTTGGGGATACAACACAGGAGGCAGGACTGGTAAGTGTGAGATTTGGAGGGTTTGAGTCGAGCTGAATGCTCAATTACTTATAGTATATCAATATCTATCCATAAGACTCCCTCGGAAATATACATGCTCAGTGCTGGCAACAGTCACTATTAATATTTGCATTCTTTCTATTGTAATCTATTTTGATTTTCAATGTAGAAATATGGTTAAAGTCACATAAATAGTCATATAAGATTAGCTGGGGAGTGTAAATTTGTAGTTAATTTCTGGTTCAAGCATGCACTGCAATTCACACCCAAGAGGCATCTGTCACATTTATTACCACAAAAACATTCTAAATCCAGTCTTAAAAGTTTTGATTCCATGTGTGTGTGTTTTTTTTTTTTGTCTGTTTACACTTTTCTAAAAAGAACAGGGTCCTCTTGCTTATATTCTATAGTAAAATTCTGCTTACGCTAAAAAGACAAAAGAGGCTTATGCACACAAAAACAAAAGGAATTTATAAAACCATATGCACACCAGGTCTCATGGAAAGCTCCTTTATAAATTTCAAATACAATACAATACAATTTGTTTTTGTAAAGCCCAAAATCACACAAGAAGTGCCACAATGGGCTTTAACAGGCCCTGCCTCTTGACAGCCCCCCAGCCTTGACTCTCTAAGAAGACAAGGAAAAACTCCCAAAAAAACCCTAGTAGGGAAATAATGGAAGAAACGCTGGGAAAGGCAGTATAAAGAGAGATCCCTTTCCAGGTAGGTTGGGTGTGCAGTGAGGGTCAAAAAGAAGGGGAATCAATACAATACACAGAACAGAACAGAAGTAATCCTCAATACAGTATAAAAATAAAAATATTACAAGTACAGAGCAGAATTTAATAGTAGATGATACCACATAATATGATTTGGATTTGTTTAGAATCCTGGTGACCTCAGCCACTTGGCCATTCCACAGCTGAGACAGCGCTGGGCCAGCCAATCCAATGGAAGGACCCCTCTACCCCACGATTCCTGCGATCCTCCATCAGGAGTGACTTTACCTTAGGCAGGCAAAACAACATGGCAGGTGGGCAGTGGCACCAAGTACCACATTTGAGTGCCGAGAAAAGAAACAGAATAGGTGAGGGTTAGTAACAAATTACAACTATATATAATTATGTTACTTATGTTTTAGTGCTAATGACTAACAACAGAGATGCAGTCTGTACAGTTAATCAGCAGCTCTAGTCAGGATATGCTAAACTGAAGTATTGAGTCTTTAGCTGGGATTTAAAAGCTGAGACCGAAGGGGCATCTCTTATAGTAGCAGGCAGACCACTCCACAGTTTAGTGGCCCTGTAACTAAAAGCTCGACCTCCCACTGTTATTTAATTAATTCTTGGAATCATAAGCAGACCAGCATCTTGAGATCTTAATGTGTGCTCTGGTTTGTAAGTCATGATAAGTTCAGACAAGTAAGTCGGACCTTGGCCATTTAAGGCTTTATATGTTAAAAGGAGGATTTGGAAATCTGCCCTAAACTTAACCGGGAGCCAGTGTAAGGATTTAAGAACTGGAGCTATGTGTTCGTATTTTCTTGTTCTTGTAATAATTCTTGCAGCAGCATTTTGGATTAACTGGAGGCTGCATAAAGAACAATTTGAACATCCAGTGAACACCGCATTGCAATAGTCAACCCTACTAGAAATAAATGCATGAAGTATATGGGAGTGCATATGCTTTTAGCTACTTCCCATCACCTCCCACCAATAACCATGTATGACGTTAAAAAATGTCCTTTTGAATATTCAGTGACCTAATCACCATATACATTTGGCCATGTTCCTGAGTGACATCTTTACTTTTAAACTACTTATAAATCCTGACTTTTACATAAGAAATGGCTTACGCATGTTTGTGAATGTAAGCAAGTTTTACGCATGTATAATATCCATCCATCCATCCATTTTCCAACCCTCTGAATCCAAACACAGGGTCACGGGGGTCTGCTGGAGCCAATCCCAGCCAACACAGGGCACAAGGAAGGAACCAATCCTGGGCAGGGTGCCAACCCACCGCAGATATATAATATATAAATGGAAAAATTAAGAATTGAGCTATATTGTAAATGTAGCCTTAGTTTTCCTTCAATTCTGAAAGATTTATCTAAGCAACTTGTTACAATTTCTGTTGCTCCTAAAAATCCTAACACTCATCAACATACCAGGAAAGTTTAAAATATGAATGATGAACTATATAGGATGACTGAATTATGTTGTTTACTGACTGGAGGACTGCTCAATTCATTAATTTTCTTAGCTTATTTACATAATTCAAGGGTACAAAACCTGTCCCTGAGTCAATAGATAGAAGCGGGACTTATGGCAGAATCTCAGTTTGTTGAAGGACTCACTCACTCACACTATTAAAGCTTAGATTTATCAGCCTACATAACACTGTGATTTTGAACCATGAGAGGAAAGGGAAGTCCCGAAGGAAATCTACTGAATCATTAGTTGGAGAAGGCAGCTAAAGTGCTGCTCACTGTGGCACCATACTGCCTCACAATAATTCACTGAAATTCATTTTAAAGCTATCAGGAAAATCAAATGTTACTCACTGTAAGACTGTGTGTGATTGAATGGAAACATACTGGAATAATTAATTCAAAGGCCTTTAAAATATAAGAATAAACTCTCTGTATAAAAGAGCTAAATATGCAGTCTGTTGTTGCCAGCCATAGAATATTTGTTGGCAGCAATTCACTATGGGAATCTTTTAAAACTGTCCCCCTGGGTGTCCGCTATTGAGGTTTAGTTTGCGTGTGGTTTTATTAGAGAAGAAATATTGATTTTATGAAGATGATCCCAAGTTCAGTAAGAAACTTGAGCGTGAAGATCAATTATTATTGACTTGGCCATGTTACAAGCAGTCAGCATGGTGTGTGAAGGCAAGTAAAAATAACAATATTGCATTTTCTTTCAATATGTGCCACATTAAAGCATAAGAGATGCTCTTTATGTAATTTTTTTCATGTTTTTGCAAAGTTTGTCCAATCAGCATCTCATATTACTTAGAACCTCTTGTCATGTAATATATGCAGCGTAGTGACAAATTGATTTCAATATCAAAAGCTTGGTCAGTTCACCTCTTGTTGTTCTTACTTGTTTTAATTCTAGCCATCTAGGAGGGGACACCCTGGATGTACCAGTCATACTGTTTAAGAACTGTTAGGCTTGGACCCTCTGTAATATTATGAATGCTTGAACTCTTTGGTCTAGCATCTAGGAAGATGGCACTTTAAACCTCTTTTACCTCACCTAAGGTCAAAGTGTTGCCTGGCAGAATGTGAACACGTGGCTAACTCAAGTCACAGAAAAATATTTAAAGACTAGGGGGCTTTGCCCCCTGCTCGCTTCGCTCACCCACCACCTTCCCTCCCCCAAACCCCCCTGGGGCATGCTACGCGCCAGCCACATTGCATCGCTGCCTCTCACATTGTGAAGAGGGGGGCTGAACACACGCTTAAGATGTGGTCGCTCCTCAAAAACCAACCTCTTAAACGGTGATACAATGAGAAACTAATACTTTTTTTTTTTACCTCCTCAATGCTTGATCAGTTGGCTTGCTGCTGCTGCTGCTGCTTGTGCCGTGCTGCGTGATCTGCATGTCGCGCAACGCTTTGAACATTTAAAAGCCTGTACAGCAGCTGTCCTCCTTGTCTCGCAGAACGTTAAAGTGTCTCAGAGAAAATCATGTCTTGACCCAAGATTTTTTTATATAGTAGACAGAAATGCAAAAATTCCTATAGCACATTTATAATCTCAGAGAATCGTTAGATGTAATCGGGAAATTGCAAGAAACAAGCAAACAAGTCAGCTGCCGTCGTAAATATGGAATATATGATTACAAAACTCATTGTGGCAATGTCTGATCATGTGACTTGCAACACATACTGTTGGTATAAGTTGGTATAAACAAAATGGCCAAAGCAAAAAAACCACCAACAACAAGTTGACACTGAAGTGATGTCAGTGTCATAATGTTAAATATTTTTGAGGGATACAAAAGTAATATATACTCTCACATAAAGTACACAGGGATGTCAAAATTGAAATTCTAGCAAGTACTGAAGTCTCCTGATGGTAGATTGTGCTGTATACCATGTTCTGAGATTTCTCAGATAAGGAAGACAGACATTTTGAGATAATATACTGACTGAGTATGACAATGAAGAGTGACGACAGTTAATTAGCATATGAACAAAAGAATTTCACTGTACAGGCGGCATGGTAGCATAGTGGTAGCGCTGCTGCCTTGCAGTAAGGAAACCAGGGTTCTCGTTAAAGATCCTCCCTGCATGGAGTTTGCATGCTCTCCCCTGTCTGTGTGGGTTTCCTCCGTGTATTCTGGTTTTCTCCCACAATCCAAAGACATGCAGGTTTGGTGAAATGGCAATCCAAAATTGGGACTAGTGTGTGTTTGGGGTGTGTGAGTGTGAGTTTGTCCTGTGATGGACTGGCACCCAGTCCAGGGTTTGTTCTTGCCTTGCACCCTATTTCTAGCTGGAATAGGCTCCAGCAGTCCCCCATGACCATGCTCTGGACTAAGTGAGTCAGAAAATGAAATTTCACTGTACTCTTTACATGTGACAGTAATGGCCTGATAAATATATAATAACCCTATACTGTGTGAGGCCACTCCCAAATATTTAACATTGACAATTCTAGTTTTCATCTATCCATCCATCCATTATCCATCCCGCTATATCCTAACTACAGGGTCATGGGGGTCTGCTGGAGCCAATCCCAGCCAACATAGGACGCAAGGCAGGAAACAAACCCCGGGCAGGGCACCAGCCCACCGCAGAGTTCTCATTCTTTCTAAAAGTGAAATAAAAACAATATAAATCATATTTTTATATACAGTATATAGAGAGTAAGATGCAATCATCCTAATATAGGACTGCAAGATTTTGTAGTAGATTAATGTTACAGAAATGCTATACAATTTTCCCTCCATCTATTCTTATGCCTGCATAATCAAGTTCAGGTATGCCACAGTCAGAGCCTATACTTTTAAAAGGGATTTTGTTAATTTTATCAATCACATTACAGAGGATGAGACCTCTCCCCAATTCAATTAGTTGAGGTTAACAGCAGCCCAGGTTGTTTATTTTAGAACAGTACTAATAAATACTTTCCCAATTGTGAAAAACATTTGGACAATTTCTGATACAAAAAAAATGGTTTTTTTTTCAAATTTTAATTTCTGGATGCAAGGTAGGAACCAACCTTGGACCAGATGACAGTTCGCTGGAGGGGATACTCAAATATAAATGGCCAGTTTATTGTGCAAATTTGCTTAAAATGCAGGTAGCCTATACTGCATTGAGTGCTAGTACCAAAGAACATTACATTTATCCACTAATTCCTCCAACCATTATCAAATCTCATAAACTGATTTCACGGTTGTTGGGCCTGGAACATAGGCTGGCAACACCAGATTTAAGACAACAGCCAAGCCTGGAGAGGATACCAATACGGTAATATCTTGCAGTTCAATAGTAAGGTGAATATTTTTTCAAGGGTAGTGATGAAGACTAAACACCTGATAAAGGATAAGCGACTCAAAAGGCGAGTCTTTAATATTGTTTTTAAACATTTTTATTACAGAAATAACAATAACCTGTGGTTTTCCTCATGTCCTCCTGGCTTCTTTTCTATGTAATCTGGTTTTCTGCCACACTGTGTTAACAGATGTCTCCAAATTGGCTTGGCATGAATAAAGGTCACTTGCAATAAACGTGTGCTTCTCTCAAGACTGGCTCCTTCCTTGTATCCAGTGCTGCTAGAACTGTCTCCAGTCTATTGTGACTCTGAATTGGATTAAGCAAGTTTTACAATGTTATGTTATACTACGTTCTTTAACAGTTTCATTTTTTTTCAATTAAGAAATTCCATGACTTTTTATAGTTGCATAGTTGCATAATGAAAGTTTATCCACAAAACGCAGACCACAGGCAGGTTAATTGATTTGTTCAGGGACACACAGTAGGTCCAGTGTCAGTGCTGAACCAGCAACTCTCTGGTTTACAGTCACCCATTGGTTCAGTCACTGCATCACACTACCATAACACATCATTGTGCTTTAAATTGAGTGACTAATGGGCAGTTCTAATCTTCTTCTTAAGGTTATGCTCTTTTGTTGATTTTAAAATATTGAAATTATTTAAGCTGTTGCTTGGTAATGAGCACACAGATGGATGTGACACTATAAAAGCTATAGTATTAGTAGTAGTATAGTAGTGCAGTATTTACTGACAGACAATTTTGCCTGTGTCTATTTCTTGTTAAAAACGAAATCTTCTTGTGAATACAATTCTTCCTAAGGCAGGTAGCTCGAGGAATAAAAGTGAATTTAAAAGATGAAAATGGAAAAGAGTAAGTAAAAGTATAAGTAACAGGAAAAACACATTTGCCTATCCTCAGAAACAACCATGGACTGAACATTAGTCCATAGAAGAGCATACTCACATCTGCTTTCTACTGTCATCTTATGAACCCTCTAACAGACCTGAAGTCACAAGTCTTTACTTTATTGGGAAGCCTTTTTGTGACTAGAATACTGTGTTCTGCTCTTGGTGGGTATTCCTGAATTCTTTATGATGGTCTTATAACATCAGCAGCTGATCTTAAGATAGCATGCGTATTTTGGAAAGAATATATGCTGCCTGAAAAACAGATTTGTTTCTCTGAGCCTAATGCTAGCTCCAAAACACCCACAACATATCTCAGCCCAGGCAGTTGAAGAAATAAAATGTGAATGTAACAGGGAAAGAGCTCTTAACTTTGCTTTTAATGCTGGTTTAATTTGTAATAAACACATGTGAAGACATTACATCAATATCATCAAATGAGTCTCTGGTACAACAGGAATAAGGGCATGTTTCTAGACTATGGCTCTGGTTTTGCTCCTTCAAATGTGTACAGGAAGACTGATTCAAAGATAATGTCAATGGATGAATGGCTCAATGACTCTGACCATGACAGCTCCCAGATATTAAACCATTGTGACACACATATCTCATTATCATTTGTTTTCAAACTAAATTTAAACATTTGCCAAATAAGCAATACAATTTCATACATGCCCTTTTTTTCCCCACCAATTCTGTAAGTACCAAAATATTCTGGCAAGATGTACTGGAGCTGTAATCTTGTTCCCTACTTTCTTTCTGTATGTACTGTATAAATCTCTTAAATAAGGTCTTGCTTTGCAGTTCACAATGTAGTATTTCATATTCCAAGTGCAGGTTAAAATATTGGTTATCTGTCTGCATATTTGTAAGCTAAATCTATGTGTATACATGTAAATGTTGGAAAAATAAAATATATTTGCATAATCAATTAAAGCAAAAATCACAGTGACATACTAATTATTGCATATGTAGTCTAATGTCTCCTATAAGTGACTGCTTTGCTATTAATGAACAGAAATAAAAATAGCAGCTTAAATGCAACCTCACCTGCATAAAAGCATAAATAATTAAATTATATATTAACAGCTTTTAAAATTCTGCACTCCCTCCCAAAAAAGAAGAAAAATATATGTCAGCTTCTATTATCATGTTACCTACTTTTCTGAGGATGCATATTTTGAAAAAGTTCTGGATTGTATTTCAGTACGTCTTGCATGGCTTGACTACTTTACCAAGCCTTTGTCTCAAAGGACAGACCTAAATCCTCCTCCTAACTATCATTTTAAAGGATGTTTTTCAAACATTAGCCTACTTCACTCAAGCAGGTTATTATATGAGTGAAAGGCAGTGCTGACATTCCAAGATAATCAAACCAGCAATTTCCCAAGTCGAGGACTAGTATGACTCTTGTGTATTTATTAATTTGGTTAATGTGAAGACCATTGTAGCTCATCTTTGATCAGGTTCAGAAGGGCCACAATGACTTTTTGTTTCAACCCAGTATCTTAGCTATAAACCAATTATTTCTGCTAAAGCCATTTCTACTCAAGCAAAATTTCTGTGCCCCACTTTAGTTAACTTGCTTGTTAAAATCTCCATCCCTTAATTACTTCTTTTAGACGTAAACAGCTGCCTTCACTGTATTTGAAATGCGTTTATCTTAATCAGTTTTCGATTTGCAATGAAATGTGGAAACTGTTCCACGTGTAATTTGGCTTCACTTATGCCTATGTGCATTGTTTGTGAAGTTGGAAGAAATAGAAGATAAAAAAAAGTGAGGACTAGGAATTATTCATCTGCTCTGAGCATGGGTGGAATCGACTTCCCAGCCGGGGTGGAAGATGAACCATAAAAAAATACCATACATCAATTTTTTTTCAAATCACAACTGTACTGCTATATATTTACTTCATAATCACAAGTCAAATCTCTCTATTATATTAAAAAAGTTTCTCGACATGTCTGACATGTCTCTTTTATTCAGTCTTGACCACTCCCCTCCACACCGCTAGCCCAATCGTTACTCCTACTCTCTCTGTTACCACCCCATGAGACTCAGTGCTAACTCACCCTTCAACGTAGTCAGATAAAATGGCACGACAGAAAAGCAAATTATCTATTCAAGAACATCGAATTTTAGATTACGATAGAAAAAGTAGCAGCAAGAGCTGACAATGAATGTCAAAAAAAAAGAAAATGAACAAATAAACACCAGCATATAATAAAAATCAAGAACAAAGATAATTCTACTATACATTTCTTCTTCTTTTGGCTGCTCCCGTTAGGGGTCACCACGGCAGGTCATCTTGCTCCATATCTTCCTGTCCTCTACATCTTGCTCTGCCACACCCAACACCTGCATGTCCTCTCTCACCAGATCCATGAACCTTATCTTAGGCCTTCCTTTTTCCCTCTTCTCTGGCAGCACTATATTTAACATCCTTTTCCCAATATACCCAGCATCTCTCCTCTGCACATATCCAAACCAACACAATCTCACCTCTCTGACTTTATCTGCCAATCGCCCAACCTGAGCCGACCCTCTAATGTCCTCATTTCTAATCCTGTCCATCCTCGTCACACTCAATGCAAAACTTAGCATCTTTAACTCTGCCACCTCCAGCTCTGCCTCCTGCTTTCTGGTCAGTGGCACCGTCTCCAACCCATATAACATAGCTGGTCTCACTACCGTCCTGTAGACCTTCCCTTTCACTCTTGATGATAACCGTCTGTCGCAAATGAAAATGAAAAAAATATTCCAAACAATATGTGAACAGAAATGCAAAAAAAACATTTATAGAAGTTAGAGGTTAATGTAATTCATAATATTGTTTTTGATGAGGAATTAATGTAATTTAATTTTATTTACTTTTTATTATGTTTTGCTTTTTACTACATTTTATTATTAATTGGTATTTAAAATAGACAGTTATAGTGAAATACTCAAGTAACATATTTTCTGTCTATAATAAATAAGGATCAAACTGTCTTCCTCCCATGCCTCACATACTCTTCTTATACCATCTCTTTAAAAACAATTGCTTTGTCTAACAGAGAAGCGCCCCGATGCCCTTTAAGCAGCTCAGCTGCGAGATAGCAGGCACCCAGCGCCCACCCCCAGGGGTTAATAAGGGAAGCAAGTAAAGAGTGGAGCCCCCTATTACTATAAATTATTTGTAATATAAAATCACAATATAAACAAAATCTAACCTATATTAACATGTTTACAACTTTAAAAAATTATTAAAGAGTACATTAGTACTATTTCTGATATTGAAATGACAATAAACACTGTTTTTTTAGTTTGTCTGCTTTTTGTAATTGTGGCAAAAATAGGACTTTCTTAAACCAAATCTCACATTAAATAAAGAAAAGGTTCACAACTCTCATTAATGCTATTTAATCTAAGTCAAATCTAAGCACCCTTGGTGTAGACTACGGAAGTCAAACTCAGATCTGTGAGGGATACAGTGACTGCACGTTAACATTACATAGAATTTCTTGATTAGTAAACAACTACTGATTATATTGTCTGATACTTCTTCTATGTTAAATTTAATTCTCTTTCTTTTAAATTAAATACTTCATTTTTTTCCCTGTAGTCAGACAGTAAAGAGATGCAAAACAATCCACAGATAATTAGCCAACTTCATCTTACTTGCAACTATGTCAATCATACAACAGATTCTTCAATAAAATATTGGGTAAAAAAAGGAAAGGACTGAGAATTAGTTATCTGTGCTAGTCATTTGAATGATGCTAGCAGAAAAAACAAAATCTGCGATTCTGGAAATGGCTTACAGAATGAAAGCACTAGGAAGCAAAACATAAATAAATAACATGCTTCATTAACAGGATGAATTGGCTTTTTATTTAGAAATTGGTTGGAGGAAAATGTCTGTCCTGCAGGAACTGAGCTCGAGACCCCAGAGTTTGCTGGCCAATTGTTAGCCTTCTTCACACCTCATTATTGTTTGGCTGTTGGTTAAGGAAAATATTCTTAAAATATTGTGAAAGTATTGTACATCAAAATTAAAGCAAAATATGTATTCATCAGAACTGTCTCAAGAAACACTACTGAGGCTCCTTTATGTCCATGGCAATACGCTTATGTAATCCGTCACCGTGACCGCCAAGTCAGACGTTTGCTTTCTTTTTTAGTTTTCTTTCTTTGTTGTCATCCTGGGGTGTATCTTTGAGGGTTTTGTTGCATATAATAATATAAAAATATCTTTTATTGGGCTGAAACAAAAGGCCAAATATCCCCCTGGTGACAACAAGTGCTATCCATCTATTTCTTCCATTAGCTGATGAAACTGTTTACTAATTAAGAAAGTGGCAGGAACAAAAACATGAAACTACTGCAGCCCTCCAGGATTTGAGGTAGACACCCCTGGTGTCAACAAAGCCTATGCAAGACATCACAGCCTTACCTTAAATGAACTGTAAATCAGTCATCAGCAACCCACTGTGCAAATAGTCAAGGAGAGTTCACAGAATTAAACATTTTCTATATGCTTCTCAATGTTAGCTATTAAAAAATGCATGGAAAGTGGATGGATTCTGCAATAAGCAAGCATTTCTGAATCCAAGCAGAACTGAAAAATGATACAGGAACAATTAAAAATGATCAGACTACAAAACTGCTGAACAGATATTGTATCTTGACATAAAGTGTAAATGCATAAAAACCCAGGAGGTGACTAGTTTTATACCCGTCATTAAATGTATGAAGCATACTCCCTTGACTCCTTCTCAACCTGGGATACTCCTGAATACACACTATTGACAAATTGAATTAAATCTCAATTCAATTAATTGTTATATAGTACTCTTCACTGTGTGCGGGCTTATGATTCTCTAAAATGCTTACAGCTATAATATGTCAGGGAGAAGAACTAGACGACCTTACAAGTGTGAACAATTAAAATCCTCTATATTCCTAGAATACTCATCCTTGTAATACTCCAATGTAAGTATGAGAGAGTGTCTGCTAAGTAAGAAAGTTCAATACCTTATGTTCCTGAATTAACTAAGCTATTGTATCAGAGAATAGTCACACAAGTTAAAAAGTTTAAAAAGTGGTTTGGAAAAATTGAACAAAGTCGAGTTTTCCTTATGAAATTTACCTTTTGAGCCTTAAGAAATGATTAGATTAAGTGGCGACCCTTGTCCCAGTGTGTGTCCACTTTAATGGCTTGTTAGTCCATCCAGGACAGATTGATGCATTGCCTGGACTGTTAACTGGGTAGGGTGACCAGACTAATTAAATGCTGGATGAATAGATAGATAGATAGATAGATAGATAGATAGATAGATAGATAGATAGATACTTTATTAATCCCAAAGGAAATTGCAGGGGTACCACAGAGGGCAAAAAGCACAAATAAACTTAATAACGAAAACTATAATAATTAAGTATGCTACCAAAGTACAAACACACTTAACAAGAATTATGTATAAAGTAATTAAATGAAGTGTAGGTATTTACTAAGTGTAAAGTGATTAGAATTGCATATTCTTATTAGTTTAAATTTCACAGTACAGTATAGCAGTCACTGGCACAATGTATTGCTCAGTATCATAATCTGTTAAGATGTCTGCTAGACCAGCTCAGTGCAAATAAGCACACAGAGAACAATATCACCTAAAATGTGGGGTGGCTCATTATAGAGTTTGATGGAACAGGTTAGAAATAACCTTATATTCTGCTCATTGGAGTAACATAGTTGTCTCACTCTTATCACTAAATGTGCTCCATTGTTTAGCCAAAATCTCATACAGGCGGTGAGAATCATTGTCCACGATAGTAATCAGCTTTCTTAGTGACCTCTGCTTTACCATTTCCTCCAGTGTGTCCAGCCTGACTCCCAGGATTGAACAAATCATTTTAATCAGTCTGTTGGCATCACCTGCACTAATGACATTTCTCTGTCAAAATACCAGATAGAAATTTATATTGGCCACTAGTGACTGGTAGAAAACATTTAAGAATGGCTTGCATACGCCAAACGACTTCATCCTCCTCGGGAAATACAGCGGACTCCGACCCTTCTTATATACTCCATTCAAGCCTGTAGTTCAGATGCTTCCTGAGAAACATGTATGTCTTCACCACCTCCACATCTTCACTATCTGCAGAGTGGGCTTAACCTTCCTGAAGTATACAATTATCTCCTTTGTCTTACTGATTTTAAGCTACAAGTGGTTAAATCTGCACATTTCAACAAACGCCTTTCCAAGGTTTTCGTAATGTGTGAGGTCAGTAGTCATTTACCACTTTCGTTTGCGCAATGTTGAAGTCTTGTACCACACAGGATGTTTTGCGTACCGCTGGAACCTTTGTAGGATCAGACTCAAGTTGAAGATAGGCTTAAAACAAGACACAGTTGCCCAGCGAACTCTTTCAGTACTTTAGGATTAACACAATCACGTCCGACAGAGGTTTCTGGTCCGTGGCCACTGCTGGGAAGCTATGTGGTTGGCAGAATGGTGGGTATAAGTCGTAAGAATAATGTAAATGTAAAAATAAAATGGGGCAGTTTGTAAAATGGACATGAAAATATGTTGATTACAATTCGAAATCACTTTAACCGTTTTTTCTGAAACCATAGAGACAAATAAAGGTCAGGTGTTAAACTCTCTGACACGTGCGTGGGAAATACTGGGGTCGCGGATGTCACCTCAGACAACCAACTATACCTGCACAGGCGTGGCATACACAAAACGGTGTACTGGATGAGCAAGACCGGTTACGTTTGTGCACGCCACTGGTATGTAAGGCAGCCTAAGAATGAGGAGGAGAGCGGCGAAAGTACAGTGCTCAGGTGGAAGCCTGTTAAACTCGGTCGTCTTGCATTCATCTGCCGAGTGCGGTGCGACAATATTACTGTTTGCGAGACACGGCGCAAGAAACGAGTGCCTCCAGAAGGCGCTATACTTACTTGATATAGTCATCAACTTGAGAAAACTGATGACACGGCATGAAAAGTCACCGCCACATCGTAAAGGCAATTTAAAAGACTGAGGAAACAATAACCCGTGGGGTCACGTGCGCACATGCTGACCGTCAGAAGCTGTGCGCCGTAGAGGATCCAGCCGGGTGCCGCGCAGCGCAGTGCGCTTTTTTTTTGTCTCCCAGATCACCGAGGCAGGCTTCTTTATCTGAGCGCTACTGTTGCCGAATCGCGATGGCTGCGACAGCTGGCTGACCGAACGAAAAACCCGTCGCTTTATTTCCCCCCTCTCATCTTTTTGATCAAAAGAAGAAGTGGTAGCAACCTTGAGCGAAGACGCTCGATACAAGACTGCAGCTTTTGCCGAACCACGGGCAATGGGGACAGCAGGGTTGTAGAACACTGCCAACTACAACTAGAAAGAAAGGGAAGGGTCAAGGAAAATACGAAAAAAAAGAGAGAAACACAACGCTGTCGTCTCTAGTGGCTTTCCTTTGAATGTTCCAAACGAACCCCTTCTGCCCGTCAGCGGCGCACGAGACAACAGGCTAAACGGGAAGAGAAGACGCCGGGAATCCGCCGTCTTGCCAAATAGAGCACGGTGCCGCGGCCTCCGCCAAGAAAACTCGGACTCTTTGCTTGAGGTAAGCCGCCGGTTGTCATATGCAAGCTCACTGGTAACTAGCAATGAATTAATTTATTAAGTTTTTTTGTGCTTAAACTTATGCATAGTAATTCATGGCGGCTTAAGACTCCATGCATGGTTACAGACAACGGGGGGTTGTTGTTGTGGATAAGGGGTGAAATCTCCCGGTCAGTGTTCATGGCGATCTATTATATTGCTGCATAATAAATACGTCCGCCGTTTTTAACTCACGAGTGCTGTCAAGTCGCTGCAAGTCGGCAGACGTTAGACAGTTTGCATTGGAATAGGAAGGAAATGGCAGCGCCTTTCATACAGAAATCTCCAGTGATTTGTGAAAGGTTTATTCTTTTTTTTCTGTCTTTTCTGTTGCGTAAACGTGCCAGGTAGTTAACCGGTCGCCGTCGTTTTTTTCCTTTCCTCTAACTGGATCTGGAGTAATCAGTTGCACTAAAAGATGAACATCTTTAATTTTGCAGTTGAAAATGGTCAAAGGTGTAATTCTCGCCACCAGTTACCATGAACCACTTCTATTCAAGTAGAGGGCAGGATGGAGGCGGGCCACTCCTGTAGTTTCACACCAGACCGGTAACACAGGCTTCCGACCGTAGAAGTGTAACTTCATTGTACTTCTTAAAGAAATGAACATGTGTGACGACCTGCTTGACTACATCTTGTAAGTGGAATGCCCCTGTGACTTTGGACAAGACAAATGTAGTCGCTGCCGGCATGCACTTTAAACTTGACGTTGTCAGGTGTAACTCTCAGAAGGCTGCCTGTCATACTGGAAATCGCTGCTTTGCGGACACCTTCATGTGGCTTTAAGTATCAAAAGAATAAAAGGTACAAGAAACCGAAAGTAGGATATAGTCCATCCTGGTTTGATCGCCGTATTGCAGATCAAAAAGAAGGCTCCCAAAAATATTGTTTTAAGCTATACAGTAGTCCAAAAAGTAATGTTTCTTACACTTTTCCAGGTGCTTAAAGGCGATGTTAGTAGTAGTTACATCTCTGTGGAATGAAATTTTGGTGTTTGCACAAAATGTACTGTAGATACACCACGACGTTTATGGCTGAGTCGGAATTGGACCAGTGTGGGTAAATGCAGGAGGTACACAGTAGTGAGCTGGCATTCCATTCACAGTTCCTCGTTTGTGGCCACTTTTGCTGAAGTAGGTTGTCTGCCATCCATAATATGACAACATTCTAAAAGCGGTTTAATTAATTCCACAGACACAGAATACAGAACATATTATTGCAGCATCAGGCGTGTAGTAGGAACTGACCCTGATGGTGTGCCAGTCTTGCACAACACCCACGTGAGTCCACACTCACAATTACAGAAATAAAATTAGGAAATGCCAGTAAGTCTAATCTTCATGTTATTGGAATACAGGAGTTAAATTGACATGGACAAAGGGAGAATTGCACAACCATAATAACCAGGTACAGCACTGGAGTCCATAACAGTGAATCCTTGTGTCAGCTGCACTATTTGCACAGCACTGCAGACCTTCTTGTTCACCCAGTTTTGGAAAAAAATTATTAAAATGATGACTGGAATTTCTGTTATTCTGTTACCAGTAACGGCACACTCCACGATAATGTGCAGTGAATACAATTGACTTGAGCTTTCCTAGTTTTCATACTTTTTCTCTGTACATTTAGCATTCATTTGCTCAGTGGTTGATGCGCTTGCTGCTTTGTGAGCAGCTCTTCTTTTCTCCACCCTACCGGCCCGCTTCTTCTCTTCTTTTGTCTGCATCTCTTCGCTTTTAAAACTGATTAAGTCAGTGTTTGTGTTGCAATTACTTAGTACGTTTTCTTTAATTTTCCACTTAAGCTGGCACTTACAGTGTATCCGGAAAGTATTCACAGTGCATCACTTTTTCCACATTTTGTTATGTTAGGGCCTTATTCCAAAATGGATTAAATTCATTTTTTGCCGCAGAATTCTACACACAACACCCCATAATGACGTGAAAAAGGTTTACTTGAGATTTTTGCAAATTTATTACAAATAAAAAAAAAAAAGAGAAATCACATGTACATAAGTATTCACAGCCTTTGCCATGAAGCTCAAAATTGAGCTCAGGTGCATCCTGTTTCCCCTGATCATCCTTGAGATGTTTCTGCAGCTTAATTGGAGTCCACTTGTGGTAAATTCAGTTGATTGACTTGATTTGGAAAGGCACACACCTGTCTATATAAGGTCCCACAGTTGACAGTTCATGTCAGAACACAAACCAAGCATGAAGTCAAAGGAATTGTCTGTAGACCTCTGAGACAGGATTGTCTTGAGGCACAAATCTGGGGAAGGTTACAGAAAAATTTCTGCTGCTTTGAAGGTCCCAATGAGCACAGTGGCCTCCATCATCCGTAAGTGGAAGAAGTTCAAAACCACCAGGACTCTTCCTAGAGCTGGCCGGCCATCTAAACTGAGCGATCAGGGGAAAAGGGCCTTAGTCAGGGAGGTGACCAAGAACCCAATGGTCACTCTGTCAGAGCTCCAGAGGTTCTCCTCTGTGTTTTTCAGCGGCAGGAACTGGGAGACTAGGCAAGATAAAGGGAAAGATGACTGCAGCAATGTACAGAGACATCCTGGACGAAAACCTGCTCTAGAGCGCTCTTGACCTCAGACTGGGGCGACGGTTCATCTTTCAGCAGGACAACAACCCTAAGCACACAGCCAAGATATCAAAGGAGTGGCTTCAGGACAACTCTGTGAATGTCCTTGAGTGGCCCAGCCAGAGCCCAGACTTGAATCCGATTGAACATCTCTAGAAAGATCTTAAAATGGCTGTACACCGACGCTTCCCATCCAACCTGATGGAGCTTGAGAGGTGCTGCAAAGAGGAATGGGCGAAACTGGCCAAGGATAGGTGTGTCAAGCTTGTGGCATCATATTCAAAAAGACTTGAGGCTGTAATTGCTGCCAAAGGTGCATCGACAAAGTATTGAGCAAAGGCTGTGAATACTTATGTACATGTGATTTCTCAGTTTTTTTTTTTTTTATTTTTAATAAATTTGCTAAACCTCAAGTAAACTTTTTTCATGTTGTCATTATGGGGTGTTGTGTGTAGAATTCTGAGGAAAAAAAATGAATGTAATCCATTTTGGAATTTGGCTGTAATATAACAAAATGTGGAAAAAGTGATGCGCTGTGAATACTTTCCCGATGCACTGTAAGTTTTCAGTCTGCCTCAGGAATTATTTAAAATATAAAGAGGTAGGGGAAGTGACGGCGAAGGTGGTAGTAATGAGAACTGTGCCTGCAAGCATGCGCTGCATGGCCGCCCTGCTGGCCGCTGCCAAGAGTTGATTCTACAACAAAATAAAAATAAAAAGAGGAATTACCTTGGAGGTCAATCATCACCCTGAAAGAGGATAGTAGACATCACATAGTATATGTGTACCAAATTTCTGGTCAATAGGTCAAAAGGTTTGCAAGCTTCAGGTGATTTAAAATCCTGGACAAACAAACGAACAACCATGGTAGCGTATTATATATAAAGATTTTTCTAAATATCCTGCCATATCTCTGAGGCACCTATCTGTTCCCATTAGTTCATCAATGATGCCCTTTTATTTTTAAGAATGGGCTCCTGTGAGTGTTGTTTGCTAATATAGTGAATGTGTTTGTGTACCAATATTCCATTCATTTTATGTTTTTAAGGCGTTTAACAAAGATTCAGATTTTTTAAAGTAGCCACCTAATAGTGAACATTCAGTTTCCTGCAGACTATATAAGCAGCATCCAGGCTTCCTGGTCATGCAGGAATTATGACTTAGTGATTAAGGCTCTGATGCTTAAGCATAGTTGTTATTCACCAGAACCTACAAAGTAACTTGTCATGACCCAGAGGAAATCTCATTTCTTTTAGTTTTTCACATCATAGGATAGTTGCTTCCGTTATTTATAATATTATAATGTAAAGTGGGTTGGGGTTGAAATTGTTATAGTAAGGTATTATATAAAATAGCATTTGTTATCTCCGGATTTTTCCCAATGTCTTAATATTTTATTAATATAATTGGAATCTCTGAATTCTTAAATTGTGAGCATGTAAATCTGTTCTGTTGTGGTGGGATTTCCAACAAGGTTTGTTCTAGTCTTCTCAGTATTGCTTCTAAGGTAGGCTCAGAGTCCACTCAGCCTTGCTCTAAGTTTTCCCGCTCAAGACGTGTATGGCTATTCATGACACACTGACTACGTTTACATGCACACACATAACCGGGTTAAGGAGAATAACCTGGTTAAGGCATACTTTTCTTTAAAATACATGTTACGTGAACAACTAGTCTTCTGGAATTTTATGTCAAAACACTTAAACTATGCTAAAAAAAGAGTTAAAATGACCTCATTGACCTCCATAAATCTGATAGTGGCATGAAGCCTCATAATTTTCTTGTGTTTTATAAATATATTTTGTCAAATTGATAAGTTGTTTATAGGTATCAGTTGCTGGATTGCACGCAACATACCTTTTTCTGCTCGTCGGAATTAATTTAGCAATTTCTTAAATATTGAGACATGTTATTTCAGCCAGGAGAAGGAGTAATGCAAACTTTTGCCTCCTTAAATTTATTTTGTGAACACTTCTAAAAGTGTGTGCAAAGAAAATACATGCGTAGAGTGCAAAATCCTTAACATTAACCTGGTTAAGGGTTTACATCGCCACGTAATCTGTTTATTTGTGGAGAAGTCCACCTCTGTTAACCACGTTTCTTTAACTTGACTAAGGGTTTATATGGAATTTAGAAATCAGGTTTCTGTGAATGACCAGGGGCCTCATGTATAACGGCGTGTGTGGAACTCGCACTATAACATGGCGTAAGCACAAAAGTGGGAATGTGCGTAAGCACAGAAAAATCCAGATGCAGGAATCTGTGCGTACGCAAACTTCCACGTTCTTCCGCTACATAAATCCCAATCGGCATCAAAAGTAATGCTCGTGCACGCGCCTGCTGTCCCGCCCCAACTCCTCCCAGAATTACGCCTCTTTGAATATGCAAATCAATATAAATAGCCCTTAAGCTCAGCGTTCACAAAGTTGCACAGTGCCCGAAATAAAAAAAGAAGTTGTCACATATCAAAGTCGCCGTGAAAAGGCGAGTCATAGCCCACCGTCTGAGTGTCATATGAAAGCTTATTAGGGTACAGAGAAAAAAAAATAGGCACACAGTGGGGGAAAAAAAGCACGCATTAAATGTCAACTTTAATCTTGAAATTTCCACTTTAATCACATAGTTTATTTTGTCATTAAAGTAGAACATCATAAACTTCATCTTAAAATCGTTTAATTTACCAGTTTCTCAAATCCCATCTTAACTAAAGTAGCACGTGTAATGCTTTGTTTTGTATTTGATCTTCTATGTGCTCTGTGTGTGAATCACTACGCGTTTTCTCTTTCTCCGACAGGACACAGAATCCATTACATTCGTAATATTACAGCTCTCTGAATAATTTTAAAATACTGAGATGTATACGTGATTAGTTTTTCATGATGATAGGAATGAAAGCATGTTATTAAACATGGGAACACGGTGGCGCAGTGATTGTGTGCTACCTTCAATGAAATTACTGCAGCGTCTCTTTCAAACGTACTACTTTTCTGTCCTTACTTTTCTTTCTCCAATACCCAATCGCCACACAATCAGCTCTGTAATAGACATTAAGCCATCTGTAAGCTTACAACGACGATTCTTCATAAGTTTTAAGGAACATTGAAATATCTTTGTACAACGTGTTTAATTATTCTATCCATCTATCCTTCCAGTGTCGCGCCAGCCCAGTAAGAATACAGCACGAGGTAGGATCAATCCGTGAACTAGCTAGCGCTGCGGCACCGTGTCCTCACGTGTTTAATTATTAACAATACAGATTATTTAAATGAAGTTAAAGTTTTATCTGTATAATATAATCAACATATTTTGCTGCATTTCATCTTAAAAATGATATCGTCATCATATGTAAATACGCGCTTTATAAAGTGGCGCAGGTTATGCAATATTATAACTGTAGTGCAAGTTTACAGTGAGGTGATTGTACTTATAAGTACAAACAGTTCTACAAGGAGCACTTGATGGACAGATTGATTGTTTGTTTTTAAAGTTCTTGGAATGAAACTGTTTCTGAACTGTGAGTTCCGTACAGGAAAGTCTCTGAAGCGTTTTGCCGTGGCTGAGGCAGCGTGTGCTTGATACTGTATTCAGATAATTCTTTTTCCGATCAGCTGCTGCTGTGATTCCCCACTCAGATACAGTGATATAAATACTCCGAGTGGTGCAGTGAGAGTAATATGAAAAAAGATGATCTGCTGTGGCAACCCTTAACAGGAGCAGCTGAAAGAAGAAAAAGAAGGTTCAGTGACAGTAACAACTCTAAAGCAGCTATGGTATTTGGAATACTATGGCTATTCCCTGGACCATTATATTGTTACAGGTTAATTACAATCAGATGCGTTACACTAATAAACAATATGCGGTTAGTTTCAGTGTATTTATAAAGCTGCGTCAGGAATGTGGATCTAAGAAAGAAAGGGTAACCACACAGGAACAGTAGCACTGCTTTGACGCTGGGTGCCACCAGTCTGCAAAACTGAGCGCAGAACTTGCGTACGACAGGGTATGAGATACCGTGGAAATGTGCATGGCTTTACGGCAAGTTTAGGTTTTATACATCGCAGTTTGAACGTGGAAACATTTGTACTCAACATTTCTGTGCGTACGCACCATTTATACATGAGGCCCCTGATTATTGAGACACATGTAAATGCATCTATTGTCATTTAGTAGAATGCTTGCTTTTGGCAGTTATTTTAAATTATACTGTGCCTGATGCTGTCGGGATAGGCCCAGGCCATCCATGACACTGAACTGAATTAAACAGGTTTGAGATTGTTTTGTAATTTTAGATGTAGTCCAGTAGTTTTGTAATAAAAGAAAAACAAGGTGGAAAAAAGTATAAAGCTATTTCCTTTCACACCTTTTAGCACAATTAATGATTTGCTCAATTGCTCCATCTTCTTTCTTTATATGCTTATCTTAATTATTGTGATGGACATCTTCCCGGACATGTTATTTCAGGCAAAAATTAATTGCACACTGAGATATTTGTGAGTGATGGAATGAAAGAAATAGTAAGGTGGCAGACTATACAAAGCATATGAATTAAATGCAAGACCTGCACTCTCATTATTTGTTCAGTTGATATTAACACAAGTAAAATATGGCAAGATCTAATAAAAAAAAAGTTAGAATAAGCATTTATAACATGGACAAGGATATTCTCCATTCTGCGTTGTTTTTAAAGATTTGCTCTTGCTGTTGGCTTTCCCCTCTTTCTTTTGCGCAGGGAATGAATTCTGGTTTGTTAAAGTTGATTTTATATAAGGTAATTTTATTTGTTGTATACGTCAGACTTGATCATATGGAATTTTTTTCCATCAAATGCAATCAATAAATAAAAACAAAACACAAGTACCTGATGGTGGGATTCGAGAAATGGAGTTTGGAACCATTTATTAATGATGTGATTATTCTTTAGGGGTCAGCCAGTATGTGCATTATGGTATACATGTAGGAATTAAGTATTTTGTCTAACTTGATATTTAGATATCCAAATGTCATATTTTAAAGTTAATTCTATAATCCTTTGAAGAAAACCTTGGGGGTGATGGGAGGTAGCAATTTTTTAAAAGGGGGTTCATTGATTGTTTATCATGAGAACAAATAGAAGCTGGTGTGAGACTGATTTAATCTCTCATCCGTTCACTCCCAAGAAGGCTGTTTCTTTCACCAGATGTGGTTGTTACAAAGTTTTTTACATGAACATTAGAAAAGGTGTACCTTGTAGCGTTCTGTTCGCATCCTTTTAATACTTATGTGCTTTTCTCCAAATTGTGTCCTCTGTATGGGGAAAAAAGAAGGTGGTTAGAAAATGTGTTTTTTGAGTTTTAATAGTATTTCATCATGATAACTGCTTAGTTTTTAAGTTGATATGTTCAGGTACCTTGTGGTTTTTGTAGTTATTAAATTATGATTTTTTTTTTCTTGTAAGTAATGCCACTCTGCTGATGGAACTAGATAGCACTGCCAAGCTTGCAGCCAATGGCTGTGAATAGTAGGTGAATTTGGATCTTACTGGTTGTCCATAGCTCATTTAGCCAAAAAGCAATGTTAATGAAGAAAATATGAAAGGGATTAGAAATTGGCAAAGTGAAAGAAAGGAGTTAATGATCAAACAGCAAAACTGACTGAGGTTGGGGAGCTAGGTTCCACGGTACATAGTTTACATAATTAGACATTTTTGGAGTATCAAGTGAAAGGAGCTTCAAATACCCAAAGTATCTTGTTTTCTGTGTTTCTTGCATCCTACCCTCTATAATTATAACTATATGTTCTATTTTGTGAGAGCATTAATATTTATGAATATTAAAGTGCAGAACATAAATTGCCTTTAGATGATTTATATTATTGATAGGTGCCTAAAACAAAATATTTTCAGTTCAATGGTTAGAAAGAAAACAGTCAAATGTTAGAAAGAAGGAAAATTGCCGATTTATCAAATAGTTTAACATTGAAATACAGGTGAAAAATGCCGTCAGAGGTTCTGACTGCTATCTCTATAGAGAAAGTGTTTTTTTTTTTCTTTTAAAACAGCTGATTATGTGTACATAATTCACAAGCTTTTGTTTTGAAAAGGATTGATTAATAATACTTTCCAGTTATTGATCCACTGAAATTGTCCTCATAAATGTACAAGATGTGTCAGTAGTGTGTAAGTAAGTTTACAAGTTGGCCCTGCCTAATTAAGTAACAATTAAAGTGTTACCTGGGGATCAGAATTATACTTTAGGAATCACTATTTCATGTGGCAGTTAGAACTGTGGCGACATTGGTTACAGCAGCTGCCTCACCCTTCCAGTTTCCTGGGTTCTGACACTGCTTAGTGGCCGTTAGTATGGAGTCTGCATATTTCTATTTTATCTGTGTGGGCTTTTATTTGTGTGTGTGTGTGTGTGTGAGTGATTTTGTCCCACATCCAAAACGTATGTCGTTATATGATGATCCTGATTTGGGAATGAAGGAGTGTGTGTGAGTAACTATTCCTGTGATGGACTGAAGCCGCATCTAGGTTTGTTTCCTGCCTAGTGTCTGATGATGCCAGCATCATTCTGTGACTTTAGGTTCTTTGGTACCTAAAAAAAGTTAATGATGTACTTTAACAGGGTAAAGACTTGAATGTATCTTATGTGCACCTTTGAACTATTTCCTGCTGAACACTTTTACACTTTGACAGCTTCGATACTTTCAGCTTACTTTCCAGGGGACTTATGTAAAAATAGTCCAGCACAGTAAGTGATGATATGTTAATAAGGAATATCAAAGAAAAACTACAACAGTAATTTCTGGATATTATTAAAAGTACAATTGAGTTTTAGAATTCACTAATAAGCAGGACTTATATTTTATATATACACTCTCCCACAGATTTATAAAAGGTGGATTGGGATTCTTTCAGCTGAGTAATGCCTTTTGTTCACTTTAATCTTGTCTTCTAGTACTCCAAATACCTGTCATTAATGTGTTAGGACTGATTTTTTAATTCAGGAATATTCAGGAGATGTAAAAGTCTTTGCTCAAAATGATGCAAGTGTAGGGTTTTCCCAGAACAAATATCCTAGTGATTTTAGGCTGTTGATGACCGCGCTCTCAACATAGATGTTACCCTAGGTATTTTTTATCTAATTTTGAAAATCAACAAAAGGTTTTTAGTTTAATTATAACATGCTTGGCTCATACTGAACTAGATTGTATTCTGTGAATGGCTGAGTTTCATTCATTCCTCAGAAATATTAATCAAGAGATCTATTTACTTTTGTTCTCTAGGATCATTTATAGGGCAAATTCCTTGAAATATTTTTATATACTCAAGAGATGCTGTGTGAATGTTTACTCATTCTGGCCAATATCATCTCTGGAATAGATATGAGTGTGAGAGGTGTGGGAAATTGGGTAGACTGCTTTTAATAGCATTACTAATTTGTATGTAAGAAAAAAGTGTGTAGCTCTAATATTATATCTGAAGTGTAATTGTTCAATGGAAGTAAATACAAAATCCATACAAAGATGTCAAACTTTATTTAAATTATGTATAATGCTTCTTATTGTGACAGTTAAGGTTAGTGATGGTTTAAAAAGGTGATCTATACATATTGTCAATAAACGGACGCTTGAGGGCGATGTTGCCCCGTGAAACCCAACAGACAGATGCAGACACTGGTTTAAAAGCACCAAGAAGTAACTTAATTTTCTTGTCCAAAGTGCCCCAAAGCACCTCCACCACTTTAAACAAGTAATAACTATAATAATTATACAATGATTCTTCTCCTGTCCTCCCAGCAGCTCCGTCACACTCCCTCCCAACTCTGGCTCATCTTGCTGGGTCTTCCATAGTCCTTTATAAAGTCCTTGACCCGGAAGTGCTTCTCCTCATCTGTTCACGTGACTTGTCAGCACTTCCGGGTCAGATGGAGAATTACATTTTTCTTCAGCCCGGAAGTACTTCTGTTCCTCCGTCCCCGTGACTTGGGAGTACTTCCGGGCTATACGGGAAACATAAATCCCCTTAACGTCCAGCAGCATCACATGGTGGCCCCCAGGGTACCCAGCAGGGTTGTGAAGCTAAACTCCATCTTCCATGATGCCCTGCAGGAATCCGGGTCACCTCTAGGCTGCAGGGAAGATGCCATCTAGCGTCCTGGATGTGTTGGCCGGGATGAGCTGCCGGCCGTCCATTACAATATAAAAGGCAAAGCCCTCACTGACTCATCACTAATTTTCCCACTTTCCATATAGGTGGGAAGCTGAAATTGTGCGTGCTCATTCCTTGCAGTGTACTTACAAAAATTAGGTATGTTTTATGTCCTATTGCAACACCCAATGGGTGTACCCCCTAAACTGTATATATAGATGGGGAAACCCCTCCTCACTATTTCTGCGACTTCCAATATACGTAGGAAGCCCAAATTTTCCATGCTCATCATTTACATTGTACTTACAAATGTTAAGTATGTTTCATTTTGTGCCGTGCCCTGTAACGAACTTTTGAAAATAACGTTTTCTTTTTGGCGGTTCTCACCATTATGCTGTACGGAACTTTTGGAACTGACCTCTCCTTTTGGCGGTTTCATTCCTCATTTCCATTAACAGACAATTTATTTCACGGCAGAGACACACAATGGCTGCCCCCGGTCCCCCCTCCTTTTTCCGCACGGCCGCTGTTCGCGTACCTACCACATGGTTGGCTCCCTGCCTATATACATTAACGACATTGCACTCATGTGCCTCCTCACTCGCTTCCCTACTTTTCTCAGCTGTTCATCATGCTCACTGCTTCCTTCTTCTTTACTCCACCGCTTCAAGCCTGTTATTGTTGGCTTTGCTTCATGTCTTCTTGCTGGTGACTCCTGCCTTTTCGTTTACTCCACCGCTTCAAGGCTGACATTGTTGGGCTTCCTTACTTTCTCACGTACGTCTTCCTGGTGCTGACTTCTGCTTTTCATTCCCTTCTCCACTGCTTCTCGCCTTCCTTTGTACTTTCTTTCTCAACGGGTGCAGGTTCACCCCGAATAACATGTCTATTCCAGTGATCAACATCGATCACAATTTCACCGACCCATACCCAGTGGTTTCCATGTCCCGAGATTGCGCCTGCCTCTTCTATTCTCTCTTACTTATTGCATGGCCATTTAAGCCTCAGCCTTGATATCTGCAGAGACATTGTATCTTATGTACTGAATGACTGGGACAGGTTCAAGGTGTGGACTGATGACGGTACAGGAGGCAATTATACTACACAGGACCACTATAGCAGTGAAATGCTTAAGCTGTCAACCTATGGTTCTGCATGTGAACTGATAGCTGCCACAAAATTGTTTTGTTGTTGCTTTCAAGTGTATAGAAATGGGGAAATCTTTTACACCTTTGGACAACTGGGAATGCCCGTTAAACATCTTAGATTCACTGGTTGTGATTTGGGTAGTGGACACTTCCATGTTTAATAATGTTTCAACTCTGACAACGTGGACACAAAGTTATCAATGACACCTGTTGTATCTTTGCAACGGTTGACAAACGTGAAATGTAAGTTGAACACAACACGTCCTCCAAATAAGAACCTGATTGTAAGAAATAATGATAATCAAATCCTTGATGACAGCAACACTCATACCAATGACAAAACAATTACATTGAAAATCATGTTGCGTTACTTTTAAAATGTTTCCTTATCTTTTTCATAACTTCTTTAACACACTACTTCTCTGCTGTGAAACGAAGGTATTTTGCTAGTTATTATATATGGGAGAAGCAGTTAAGAGCTTCTCAGCCTTAAAATGTGTCCTAACAAGCTAACCTTTCTCAGCTGTTATTCTGAATAGAAAGCCAGTACTACCCTCTATCAATTGCTTAGGTTGAAATTGGAAACAATAATACTAATTCAACTTGGCTAAGTACACCAGCATTGTGAAAACAAGGCATCTTTACTAGGATATACTGTAATCAGACCAATCATGACTTGTTGACCTTCTCCCTCTCCTTCCTTTGCTTTCTAGCTTCTCACTTATTTAGGAGGAAGGAAAATGATCCCTAGCCAAAAGTACTATGTAGAAGAAAATAAGATTGTAAGTGCGTCCATCCATCCATTATCCAACCCGCTACATCCTAACTACAGGGTCACCGGGGTCTGCTGGAGCAAGTCCCAGCCAACACAGGGCACAAGGCAGGAAACAAACCCCGGGCAGGGCGCCAGCCCACCACAGGGTGCACACACACTCACACCAAGCACACACCATAGACAATTTCGGATCACCAATGCACCTAACCTGCATGTCTTTGGACTGTGGGAGGAAACTGGAGTACCCAGAGGAAACCCACGCAGACAAGGGGAGAACATGCAAACTCCACGCAGGGAGGACCCGGGAAGCGAACCCAGGTCTCCTTACTGTGAGGCAGCAGTGCTACCCACTGCGCCACCATGCCGCCCATTGTAAGAGCAATAAACCTGTAATTTTTTTTTGATTTTATATACTTTAATCCACACAGGTAAATTGTCTTTTTGTATGGCCTTGGAGGCGTTATTGTTCTGCTTTTCAAAAATTCATAAAGGGTTAAAACAAAAAAGCAGAAGGTTATTGCCTAATCAAGAATATTCTTGCAAACTGGCTGTGAAGCTTTGTTGGACATGTTGAATTAAATGTTAATAACTAGCTCATATTTAGTATATATTAATGCAGCAGTAGAGACACAAATAACCTCATAAAAGGTATAATACACCCTCACATCTTTTCAATTAAATAATCAATTATGTTAGAAGGGTGGTGAAAACTGATCAAATCAGCAATGTAAAACCAATATGCTTTCCCCCCCCCCCCCCCCCCACCCCTTCTCAAGCTTATCACCACAGGATACATAAAGTAATCTGGAGGCAATTCTGTCTATTTAATATTGAAATAGTTTCTTTGCTAGTTTAAAAAAATACAAAGATATTGATGAAAATATTCCTGCAGAATTTATTCAGCTGAATTCACCTGAAGCACAAAATAATCAAAAGTAATTGTAAGCAATGGGAGTCTAATGGTTCATGGACTTTGACAGCCCATTCATTTTAAATTGTATTATAAGCCTGCATGGGTGAAAAACTGGAGATTTTTCTTTTTAGATATTGTTTCCTTTTTCCTCTTAATTCATTGTACACCTATAAATATCACAGTATGCATTATTAAAGTTACCAGTTTTTCGGTTTCTGCTAATAAACAGTTAAACCCTACTAACAAATGCTTTATCTTAGAGTTGGACACATGACACCCAAATAATGTGCACACATTTAAAAACTGTATTGCACTCAGGTTTTCAGTGTTGGTAGAATGCTGTCTCCACTGTAGTTGGGTGTACATGCAAACATGACAGAAACTGAAAGACGCCACATTATATATTTTTGTACTGTATCTGTACACAAACTTGAATTGCTGTATATGGCTGAATTTTGACACAGGTGAAAATAAAGATAACAGTCCAGTAAATCTAAAGTAACATGCAGGACAGAAGTAAAACCTCAAATTGTATCACATCTGCTAAGGTTGTTGGAATGTGTATTTGTCTCACAGTCACCAAATATCTGATTGAAGAGCAACGCTCAAGTACTGTCAACATTTTCATTCAGCTACTTGTACAATATTCACCCAGAGCTGAAGCAATTGTGCCTCTCATCACAATTTTAATTACTAAGAGTTCACGTCCATCCTTATAGGTTAGTGTACAATTTTTGCTTTCTAGAGATTTAAAAAACATTTAAGTTATAATACACTATACCAAATGAGAAAAGCTTAATAGTAAAATGCATTTCTAACCAACAGTGCCTTGAAAAGTGTTAAACTCCAAAACTCCCTTCAAAGTTTATTGCCTTAGATTCTAAACTTACAATATATTAAAATAAGAACCTTTTCAGCTAAGGTACAAAACTGTGTATGTCATGCTGACTCAAAAGAAACAAAATAAAAATGTTTCAATAATTTGCATAAAAGAAAAAATCTAAATTGTGAGAATTAAAAAGTAATTGCCTTTTTGTAAATATAAAGTTAAACTTTGCTCAGGTGCAGTGTTCACATGTTCTCAGTAAATTTGAAATTAAATCCACCCTCTCTTGCAAAGGGCCATAAATATGCTAAAGATTTTTCCTTGGACAAAACCAAATGAAGACAAGAGTGTTTAAAATAAGTCAGTTTTGCAATTATACACAAGCATGGGTCTGGGGAAAGTTACAAGACCATCAGAAAGACACTGGCAAAACCCAGGCAGGGAACTACAGCTGCACTACCTAGGTTAGGCTCTCACTCTCAGCTTAGTTGATGAACAAGAATGTCACTTGTCAACAAGGCTACTGTGATGCAATTGTCACTCTGACTGAGCTACATAAGTTGGTGAGAATGCTCATGGCTCAACAACCTCCAAGGCATTGCACAAAAAGGGACTTCCTGAAAAACTAGCAAAGAAGAAGCTCTGACTGAAAAAAATCAACATGTCCCTGCCCGTAAAGAATTTGCAAAACCTCATATGGAAGATACTGCAAGGATGAGGCAGAAAGTCTTGCAGTCTGATAAAATTTAAGCTTTATAGCTTAAAAACTGTTACAGCCCACCTGTAGGTGCAAATAAAGGATGTCCATGTTTGGAATTTCATATATAACATGAAATTTCACATATGTCATTTTGCTGGACTTCCAATTGCATATGTTATCTTCTATTGGTTAACTAAAAAGATTACAATATGCAAGCTTTCAAGGCAGCTCAGGCCCCTTCTTCAGGCAAGATCTAACACGGTACAACACCCTAGTACTACATATATAAGTCTGTTCTTTATTTTCCACACCAAAAATAAATATGTGTGGCATAAATTTAGCACTGCACATCCTCCAGGTA
Source organism: Polypterus bichir lapradei (assembly GCA_026402145.1). Lineage (NCBI taxonomy): Eukaryota > Metazoa > Chordata > Cladistia > Polypteriformes > Polypteridae > Polypterus > Polypterus bichir. The sequence continues at coordinate 1,420,652 of JANRMT010062825.1, read as the reverse complement.
ATGTCATCCCTACTGTAAAATGTGGAGGTTGCTGCAATATGTTGTGGTGATGTTTTTCAGCAGCAGGGACTGACAGTCTGGTCAGGATTGATAGGAAGATGAATGCTGCCCTAGACGGATCTTTGTGGAAAACCACTTCCCGTCTGCCGGAAAGCTTAAAATGATGACAATGACCCAATCCATACTGACAAAGAAATAATGGAGTGGCTTAAAATAAATATAATTGATGTTCCTGAGTCGTCCGCTTAGAGTCCTGAACAAACCCATTGAACATCTGTTGCAAGACCTAAAAATTGCTTTCCACTGGCACTTCCCAAATAACTTGAAACAACCTGAGCAATTTTACAAGGGAGAAATATATTGTGTTGTACAAGATTGATAGAAACATTTCAAAAAAGACTGGTTTCTGTAATTGCTGTGAAAGGTGGTTCAACTAAGTACTGAAATGGGGTGGGTTAGTTGCAAATTGTTTAATTTCAGTTTTTTGTAATTTTACATTTTTAATAGTTACGATTTTTTTTGCTTAGCACTGTGAAAAAGTGTGTTTCATTTACGAATACAAATTACTAGGTAAGTTGATCAGAATTCTTGGTTCTGACAAGCTGAATACTTTTTACAAGGCTTTATATGTTATAGATATTTCCAAGGCATTATATATAATCAAAGGAACTGCCACAGACACTTTGCAGGGCATATATTGTATAATGACTGCATACAATGATAAACTCATGTTGCATTATTACTGATTTCTATATGCAAAGTTACATTCTACCTACAAATGTTTCATGAGGGGATAAAATATTTGTGTTTTAGTATGGAGATGTTTCTGACAAAAATACTGCTTTTGCAGTGTGGAACTGATGAAATATGTGTATAGTTAGTTTGCAGGCTAATTCAAATCTTTATCAGGTGCCTTACAAACACTCTAAATGTGGACCTACTTAGAAAGCTTTGTAAGTGAGCTGTGTTGCACAGTTGCTAAGGCAAGTGAGGAAAGTGTGTTGCCCTTCTCCTTTGTTTTACCATGGCATCAAATGTCTCATGGGAGAAGGTAAAAATTTCTAGCCATCCAGGAGTGTAAATATTATGGAAGTGGAAATACATATCTTTAGACTTTTGAAAGTTGCCTTTTTAAATCTATTAATATTTGATAAATTGATATAATAAAATGATGACAGTTACATTTAGATAACAAAACCAAGAGGGCGAGAAACAGAGCTACTGTCTATAAGACTCAGTACATCCATGTTCGGGTGCTTTAGCCTATTCCAGCAGTGTTTGGTGCATGTAAGGAACTCTAGACAGGGCATATTGAACCTACACAGACAAATTCATACTGTATCAGTTTTGAGTTATCAGATATCTTAACATGCATTTGTTTAGGATCTGGGAAGAAAATTTGTGGAGCGTTGGAGAGAAGGTGCAAACTATATATTAACAGTGACAGTCCAAGAAAACAAACCCATTCTGCTGTAGTTGTGAGTCAGTAGCACTCATCACTGTACCATCGTGTTGTGCAACAAATCTAAAGCAGACCTCTAGAGTCTATAGTTACTAGAAAAAGAAAATGAAAATCCCAAGGCTAAATGGCTCCTTTGGCACCTCTTTGGACATACAATAATATGGCCAATGTCCATGATTTTAATATATTACTCCAGAGGTCTAACAATATGAGTGTCATCAATAGTGACATAACTCTTCTGAGATCTCTTTTTAAAGTCCAGGGTAACTTGATAAAAATGGGTGCAATACAAGACCCCAAGACGGGAAACGAAAGAAAATTGAGAGTGGACAAATCTTTGTACCTAATCACAAAAAGTATTAAAACAACAAAATTGTTTTAAGTGCTTTAATGAGTATGCAATGGGAAGGTAATCTTCATTATCTCTAATAACTGTATAGCTAAATCCTGCACATACTGCAGTATTTTTTTTTTTTTTTAAACTTTATTGATTTTATTGAAATCGCACAACATTCCATACAAATAGATCAATTTTACAAAAATAGGGTTGAAAACAAATCAACCCCCACCCCTGAGAAAAAGAGCATGGGCAGCAGAATAAAACTTAAAAGCTAGTAAAAATAAGTAAATAGATAAATTAATAAGTGAATAAAGATAAATGGAGAAGAAAAAGAAACTAGGAGAGAATCTGCTTCCTCAGTGCTTTAAAAGCTTATTCTAAAATGTTATTGATTAGATCCTACAAGGTTTTGTAAAATTTCTGTACAGATCCTCTAAGTGAGAATTTGATTTTTTCCAATTTCAAATAATATATAACATCAGTTACCAACTAACTTAAAAGAGGAGAGTTTGGATTCTTCCAGTTTAGCAAGATAAGTCTGTGCCAATAGTGTAGTAAAGGCAATCACAGTTTGTCCTTCTCCACTTGAAGCCCATCTGGGAGTACACCAAACACAGCTGTTAATGGGTTAGGAGGGATTGTGACACCAAGGCTGTCTGAAAGGCATTTAAAAATTCTGGTCCAGAATGATGTTAATTTGGTGCAAAATAATTGGAGTAAATATTGTTGTTTTTAATTCTGGGAAGTTTAAATAGATCTTCACATTGTAATACAATACAATACAATTTATTTTTGTAAAGCCCAAAATCACACAAGAAGTGCCGCAATGGGTTTTAACAGGCCCTGCCACTTGACAGCCCTCCAGCCTTGACTCTCTAAGAAGATAAGGAAAAACTCCCTAAAAAAACCCTTGTAGGGAAAGAATGGAAGAAACCTTGGGAAAGGCAGTTCAAAAAAAAAAAAAAAAAAAAACCCTTTCCAGGTAGGTTGGACGTGAAGTGGGTGTCAAAAAGAAGGGGGTCAATACAATACAATGCACAGAACAGAACAAATCCTCAATACAGTATAAAAATAAAAATTTTACAAGTACGGACCAGAATTTAACAGTAGATGATATCACATAATATGATTTGGATTTGTTTAAAGTCCTGGAGACCTCAGCCATCAAGCTGCCTCCCCCATTTGGCCATTCCACAGCTGAAACATTGCTTGGCCAGCCAATCCGATGAAAGGACCCCTCTACCCCACGATTCCTGCGATCCTCCATCAGGGATTACTTTACATTAGGCAGGCAAAACAACTTGGCAGGTGGGTCGGGGCACCGAGTGCCACATTTGAGTACCGAGAAGAGAAACAGAATAGGTGAGGGTTAGTAACAAATTATAACTATCATGTTACTAATGTTTTAGTGCTAATGACTAACAACAGAGATGCAGTCTGTACAGTTAATCAGCAGCTCTAGTCAGGGTGTGCTAAACTGAAGTAGTGAGTCTTTAGCCGGGATTTAAAAGCTGAGACCGAAGGGGCATCTCTTATAGTAGCAGGCAGACCAATGATAAACGATAATGTTCACTCCAGTATAGACGTCAATTAACAAACCAATGCACAGAGAGACAGGTATGCAATATAATTTACCGAACAGTTTAGTGGAAAGTCGAACTTGGAAGTGGGGGACATTCAGATTTTGACTTGATTAAATTTTGCAAAATGTAGATTGAGTTAATGAGTTGTGAGTTAAAAGTAGAGGTTAGAAAGTGTCACAAAAATTGGCTCCTGCCAGACTACAACATGGGTGTGGAACAGTAAGGAGATGTGGCCAGGGTGGGGGTTTGATGGAAGATATTTTTAAAGGTGAAATGTTGCAGTATTTCAGTGGACAAATGGCTGTCTATTTCAATGATGACAATAAAATCTATCAAACTAAATGTATGGATAGACTGCAAACTCCTGTAGTGTTGCTTAGCAGTACACAGAGTTTTCACATTACTCATATCTTAATGTACTGCTAATAAATAATCCATAAAAATCAAGGTGCTGCTGGAGGTTAAAAACAATCCATTAAATAATCCAGTAAAAACAAGGTTAACATTACTTGGGAGGAAGTTGTCTATAAAAACATGAGCCCTAATGTAACCTTTTAAAAACTGACATCTCCCCGGTTTATCTTATTCGGATCTCTCAGCTCAGAGAGACGTCATCCGACAGAAGCATACACCCTTCTGTCCTGCTCGTGCCCCCACCGCCCATCCCATGGTGTTTCATGGGGTGCCACCAAGCCTCCACTTTCCATCTCCCGCTACATTCCTGGATTTGTTCAGCGAGTCTACTGAAGTTGGGTGCTCCCATTTCCACACTATTTTGTCAGGGCTCCATTCCCGTCTGCCTCCTTCCTTGTGTCTTGCACCGGCTCTCTTTCACTCTTGCCTGTTTCTTGCAGTTCCCTGTTTAACCTCCGTTCTTTTCTCTTTCATTTTTTTCCTTTCCGATTCTCGTGCTGACTCTCCCTTATATGCCTCTGTAAGTACAACGACTCAATCACACCCTGCCTAAAACCAATGAAGCAACTGAGACAGGCCGCACCCGCACCTGCAGGTACATCTTGCCCCAATTACTTCACTGACCTCCCGCAGCTGCGCAAGCACACACACCCATAGAGATCGAGCCGGCCATTCAAATATTTATTTATTCAAAGATGGGCCACTGATTACTAAGTGGCTGACCCACTGTTCCACAGTCTCTGTTTAAACATTAAAATGTTGAATTTGTTCATGTGTCTTTTTGTAATTTCACAAAAAAATCCTGTGGGATCTTTTTTCCCCAAAGAATACTTATTTTTTAATGCACTTTAGTGTCAGAGACAACAAATTATTAAGGGTTATGGCCTGCTGTTAGTAAGTTTTTATTTACAAATTGAATTATTACACAAGTAATGGTACTTAAAAATCCCTTTTATCTCTTTAAATGAGATAAGCCATATAAGCAGATTTTTTTAGTTTCTGTGCTTGTTTCCAGTAACCATTTTCAGCTGATTTTAAAAATCTTCATTTTGACATGTATAAAGTTTTAAATGGCTTCTCCCCTGCCACCCCTTATTTTATAAAAAGTAATGACCATACTTCGGAGATCATGCGGCAGGAATTAAATAATCTTAAATTTGCTAGGATAAATGGTACCACTGTTGGAGGCAGAATCAGTTATGAAATCCCCAAACTAAATGGCAGTATTAGGCCGGAGTTATACTTCACGCGACGCGACGCATGCTGCAGAGGACGCTCCTGCTACGCAAGCGTTGTAGTGTTTATACTTGCGCGCGTACTTTACGTAAATCTGGAGGAATCCACCAGGTGGCAGTGCGAGATATTATCACGGTGAGAACATGTTCGGCTTCTCTGTGTTGTGAATTGCCTAAAACACCTATTGAATTCCGATAACACCTTACCGCAATATCTCTGAAAAGGATGTTTATTGATTAAATCCATAAATCCAGGGATGTGTCCATTCCAGCAAGCATTGGGCACGACTGAGAAACAATCCCTGGACAAGGTCTCCGCTCATCGCAAGGTGAATACAAGCACTCGCATACACTAGCGTCATTTTAGTGGCACCAAATCCCCAAATCTGCATATCTTTGGAAGGAAACCGGAGCACAGTGTGGAATACAAGCAGGATATACCAGCAACATAACTCCCTGTGAGACAGCAGTGCTATCGCTCCGCCGCCGTGTCACCCCCATGTGTGTAATTATTCCCCCCATGTGTGTAATTATTAACAGTATTCATTATTTAAACAAAATTATATGTAAAATGTAACATACACACTTTAATGCATTTAATCATGAAAGTGATATCAAGTACAAATCTAAAGATTCTAAATGTGCAGAGAGTTGAAATATCATACATTTAATTTTTCTGTGTGGTAATAATATTGCTGCTTGCCGCAGCTGTCAGGTCCAAGAAGCTCGCAGCAATTAAAAACTGGGATGACGTTTACAACCGTTTGCTTTAATGATAAAGTAAACTACGAGGTTAAAGTGGGCAATTTGAGATTAAAGCCGAAATTTCCACTTTAATCACAAAATACATGTTTTCACCGTGTCCTTTATTTTTTTCTCAGTGGCTCAAATACAGCGATATACATTATGTTGCTGTTGTTAAGTTGCAAAAAAAAAAAAAGAAGATGGCACAAAGATGTTATGTGAGACTTTTAAAATGCATCATGTCATTACAATCGGGAATATGCGACGCTTGAATATAAAATCACCACAAATGCATCCGTATGTCAGCATTGTGCTTCACCACATCAAACCATTCACCAAACAGCAAAGCACGCACATCGATCCCCGTAGGATCTGCATAGAGGCTTTCTGTCACATGTAGATAGTAAACAGAGACTCTGACGTCACATTCCGACTTTTAGCACACTGCGCCCCCCGACTTTTTGCTGGTACTGCAACTCACGCACGCGTCGCGTTAATTTCTGAGGACCTGCTCAGAGGACGCATGAAATGAACGCTGGGGACGCGTGGCAGCCATGATGCGGGCGCGTATGCGTTCTGAGCGTGAAGTATAAATGAGCCCTTAGAGGGAGTCCATTAGTCTCTGCATATAAATAAAGGCTGTATGCTTACTGATAAAGCATAGAATCATCTTGTTACAGCTGCTGGTATGAGTGTTATTGTTAGAATTTTCATGATTGGCTTTAACAAAATCTTTCTTTATTCCCCTTGGAATTGTCACCTTTGTATTTAACGTTGTCATCCCTCCTCACTTAGTATAGGTCCAACTTTGGAAATAATCAGGGGTGAAGGGCAAAATGCCCCAAAATGAATCAACCATTAAAACAAGAGGGCAAGTACAATACTACCCCCAAAGTTACATGTAATATTAGAAATAAATATGTGTAACTGTTCCTATCATACTAAAACTTGTCTTTGACACTCCAAATTCATATTTTTATTTATTTAATTACTTAATTTTCTTTTTTTTACTGCTCTTCCCTCCTGCATGTTTGTATGCTGACTGCTTAATCTCTTCTGCTTGTAAATTAGGCATTTTAATTGCACAACTGTCTACTGTGAATCCTGTTGCAAACATTAACAGTACACAACCACCAACACAACCGCCCATAACCCTTAAATGAGTCAGTCTTCAAAGCCATTGAGAAACAGAAGTCAGACAGACAACATTTATTTCTATAGCACATTTTCATACAGCAGTGTATCTCAAAGTGCTTTACAAAATGACAAAGAAAAAGTTACAAGGAAACAAAAACAATTAAGATAAGGCAATAATATTAAAGAATAAGTAACAATGAAACAAGGTAAGTTTAAAAGGCCGGGAGGATACTCAAAACAAAAACTCCAGTTAGGCTGGAGAAAAAAAAACTAAATCTGCAGGGGTTCCAAGGCCAAAAGAATGTCCAGTGGACATTCTACCTAACATAAATGTTACTAAATTAGTCCTCTTTGTTTTCATGTTTCACATGATAGGATTCTGATGAAGTTGGTCTCATGGAAAGATGAGACACCCATCATGTCAGGAGGCTGCACAGTGCCTTGATCAGGCATTGGTGGCACAAATTGTCACCACAGAAGAACTGGAAAAGACAGCAGAGAATAGTGGGGATTAGTACAGATTGTGGACCCCTGAAGATTATGATAATTCTTTACCCATGCAGTATACCCATACAGTCAATTAGTAATACAAATGAACTGAATTTTTTTTGTTTATTTGTGAGCAACACCTAGAGGTAGCACATCTTGTAGCTCCTAGCGTATCTGTAAAATAGATAGTAAAATGACTTGCACGCAGGATCACCTAGTTTCTAGTACAGCTGGTAAAAAAGTTACACAAGGCAGTAACTTCTTTCATGATGGCGGACAGCCCACAGTATTAAACATCCTACACATTCAGAGCTGATGAAGCCATACCATGGCTGTAGAGCTGGGGCTGAGCTACAGGATAGAAGATTGAGATGCAAGCATTTTCTTCGATTCTCATGTGGAATGTCAACTTTGTGCTTAACAACAGCAAGGAGCTGGATGCATTTGTAAAGAACCAGCAGGTATTTCATGTGTGCAGTCTAATGTGTTTTACAGAGACTTGGCTGATGAATAACATCCGACTCCTGTGTGCATCAACCCGGTACTAGCAGACAGAGACGTGAGAGAGACTGAAAAGGTTAAGAGGTGCGGGACTGGCAGTGTAACTTCTGACACATAAATGTGAAGGAGTAGATTTACTGTCTAGATATTGAACTCTTGGTGGTCAGTATGAGACCTTATTATGTACTGAGGGAATTTTCTTACATCATTCCCATTGTTGTTTCCATTCTTCAGCATGTGGAGCCCAAAGTGGTGCATGACATCTCTCACAAGACTGTCGCGAGATTGCAGACCCAACATCCTGACGCTTTTGTTGTTATATTAGGGGATTTCAATCATGTCAACTTTTCTTCCCAATTGACTGGTTTTAAACAGTACAGTCGACCCTTGACATACGACCGGCCTGACATACGAACAATCTGATTTACGACCAAAATTTTTGTTTTGATTTACGACCAAAATCTTGCGTTACGACCTGAATGCGGTCATGTGTATCCGCTTGTGCGATTGTAAACAAACAGCCGAGAGTGTTCGTAAGCGTCAGTCGGAGCCCAGATACATGTGTTTGTGGACGTAATTTCGGTCAGTGCAGTGATTTATCTATATACTGTATATAATTCACTAAGACCATGGCAAACAAGAAGCATAATTGCTAAGGAAGGA
>JANRMT010062825.1:1381796-1411515 GCA_026402145.1 Polypterus bichir lapradei | reverse complement strand
GAGCGAGAGAGCGCGAGTGGGCGAGCGAGAGAGAGAGCGCGAGTGGGCGAGCGAGAGAGAGAGCGCGAGTGGGCGAGCGAGAGAGAGAGCGCGAGTGGGCGAGCGAGCCCAAGCAGAAGAAGTTTCCTCGTGTATGGCGGGTGAAGTAGACTCCCAAGGCCAGAGATTCTCTTAGGGACTCTTTGAGTGTACAGACTGGAATATGCTGTTGGAGTAACAGGAGAATGGTACTGACATTGACAGGGTGGCTGTCTGCATTTTGGACTATATACATTTCTGCAGGGATTGTACCAGCAAAAACTGTTTAGTGCTTAACAACAATAACCTCAACCAAATAAAAGCGGGCTTTCAGGGCTGGCGATAGATTTTGTAAAACCTGAGTCTTTAAGGTGGGAGGGTCTCAGCTCTGTGGAAAACATCATGTCTTGTGCTGGTTCCCTGAGTTTGGCAACTGACTGAAAGAAATGATTAGAAACCAGTGGCCCACACATCATGAAGACACTAGAGCGGCTGGTTCTGCATGCATTGTATCCCCTACAGTTTGCATACCAGGAACATATTGGTGTTGAGGATGCAATCCTCTACATGCTATTCCAGACTCGCTCCTTTTTGGATGAACCAGATGTCTACAGGAAGGTGCAGAGCAGGCTCATTTTCTTCATAAGACTCCGATCATTCAGGATATGTAGTGAAGTATTGTCTTTGGTCTATCAGACTGCTGTTGCCAGTGTCTTTTTCTTTGTTGCCATATGTTGAGGAGGCAGTATGACAGACGAGAACACGAAAAGTCTGGACAAGCTGGTGAAGAAGGCTAGCTCTGTCCTGGGTAGGACTGTGGACTCAGTGGCATTGGTTGTGGAAATGTATATGGGGAGGAAGGTACAGGCCATCCATGACAATAGCAGTCACCCTCTCCCCAACATTTTGGCAGGTTAGAAAAGTAAATATTGCAGTCATCTTCTCTCACTGGGCTGTAGAACAGAACAGTTTAGAAGACATATGTTCCTACTGCTGTGAGATTTTATAACTCTATTGTCAACACAAGTGATTCATGACCTACGTGACAATTGACCATTTGTACGGTTTACTATTTATTTATTTATGTTCTCCTTGCCTTTTTTATTAATAATTTGTAACAATTTTTACTGATGTGTTTGAGCTAGTGGATGCCTGAATTTCCATGTATGTCTGTCTTTCTGTCTGTCTTTCAAGCAGTTTTTTTTTTTTTTTTTTTTTAAATTTTCCACAGTATTAGCCTGGTAATGCATTCTACATTTCAGGTGCATAACAACAAAAGGTGCCTCACCACTTCTTTTAAGCCTGTCCCTTGGAATTATAAGCAGGCCTCCATTTGAAGATTTAAAGTTACGGACTGAGGTGTAGGGGGATCAGTATTCCAAAATATGGGATTGAACAAGATTATTTAAGGCTTTATAAACCATTTGTAGTAGTTTAAAGTCCATTCTGAACAACATGGGTAAACAATTTAATAAAGCTAAAATTGGTGAGATGTGCTTTATCTTTGCCATAGATAAATATGTTTCCAGTAAGAGCAGTATAATAATAATAATAATAATAAAATAACAATTCTTTACATTTGTAAAGCACTTTTCTCACTACTCAAAATTCTCATTATGCAATATGATTGGTAATATAAATAATGTGTGTGTGTTTTAAACTAAGAGTAAATTTTCTATGTTGTATATAGTCTGTTGATTTTAGAAGGTAAAGTGTAATTCTTAGTAGCAGTAGTCAAATATAAAGTAGAAGGTGTGAAACTAAGCATTGTCCACTTTTTCTTTCCTTTATTTGTCACATCCTATTTGTGATTTTTAAGAAAGCACTGTTTTTGCAAAGATTCTTGATTTGTAGAAGTAAGCACAAGCAAGTAACCAGTGGACAGAAAACATGGTTCACTTTGATCCATAACTGTTTAGGATATTTTAATTAGCCATTGTTAACTATAAATAACTTGCATGGTTATTCAAGCTAGAACTGTTGCATTAGTGAATATAAAAATTATCCATTTTAATTAACAGAACAGGATCCTAGCATTTCAAAGTTTTTTTTTTTTTTTGTAAGGTGATCTAGTTGAGTGACAGTGCTTATTTGTTTCTTCAGTTTATGAAAGTGTTCATACGTTACACTGTAGTATTGGTATATGCTACTTTTTATTAAGCATCAAGACAATTATGGGTCATTTGAGTGCAACTTTTTTTGATTATTCATTTCAGTTAGTTAACATTTTGTTTGCTACTATTTTGTTCAGTGTACATGCCGAAAGGTTTTTTTTAATATATTTTTTTTTTTAACTATTCTATTATTATCATAATTGCCAACATTATTTACCTTTAGTCAAAGATCTTGCCACAATGGTCCATTCACCAGTCCCTAAAGGATGTTTCTATCAAATTCAGTGCCACTTGGTTAGGATTTTATTATATTCAAGAGTCATGAATTACATGAATTAACTTAGTTGTATGGTTTTTTTTCTTCTTTTCCTCAGGAATTACAAAATGTTGTTGAAATCAGCAGTATGGGTTACAGGAACAGGAAGATTTTCTTGTTTTCCTTCAACACAACTGTAATTACAGTCTGTACAAGTAAGTTAACACTTGTGTGTAGTGTATAGTAAAAGATATGTGTGTTTGTGAAAGTCTTAATATTAAAAAGAAAAAAAAAAAAGTGTGACATTCTATATAGTGACCTCTTAAGGCATAGAATGTAGTTTTCAAGGAACCCATTAAAGGTTTAAACAGCACTTTATATATCAGTGACTCTTGTAGAACTGGTGCCCAATATGGCTGCCTATTTCCTGTTTTTTTTTCTTACAGTTTATCAAAAATTACTTCTAAATTAAAAGAACACTTTAAAAATATTTACTAATTAGAGTAGTTATTAATCACTTCAACTGAAGCCCTAGCAGTTTAGTGACTTTTTCAGTGTCACAATGTGTGGCCAACTTGTACAGTGCATCCGGAAAGTATTCACAGCGCATCACTTTTTCTACATTTTGTTATGTTACAGCCTTATTCCAAAATGGATTAAATTCATTTTTTTCCTCAGAATTCTACACACAACACCCCACAATGACAACGTGAAAAAAGTTTACTTCAGGTTTTTGCAAATTTATTAAAAATAAAAAAACTGAGAAATCACATGTACATAAGTATTCACAGCCTTTGCTCAATACTTTGTCAATGCACCTTTGGCTGTAATTACAGCCTCAAGTCTTTTTGAATATGATGCCACAAGCTTGGCACACCTATCCTTGGCCAGTTTTGCCCGTTCCTCTTTGCAGCACCTCTCGAGCTCCATCAGGTTGGATAGGAAGCGTCGGTGCACAGCCATTTTAAGATCTCTCCAGAGATGTTCAATCGGATTCAAGTCTGGGCTCTGGCTGGGCAACTCAAGGACATTCACTGAGTTGTCCTGAAGCCATTCCTTTGATATCTTGGCTGTGTGCTTAGGGTTGTTGTCCTGCTGAAAGATGAACCGTCGCCCCAGTCTGAGGTCAAGAGAGCTCTGGAGCAGGTTTTCATCCAGGATGTCTCTGTACATTGCTGCAGTCATCTTTCACTTTATCCTGACTAGTCTCCCAGTCCCTGCCGCTGAAAAACATCCCCACAGCATGATGCTGCCACCACCATGCTTCACTGTAGGGATGGTATTGGCCTGGTGATGAGCGGTGCCTGGTTTCCTCCAAACGTGACGCCTGGCATTCACGCCAAAGAGTTCAATCTTTGTCTCATCAGACCAGAGAATTTTGTTTCTCATGGTCTGAGTCCTTCAGGTGCCTTTTGGCAAACTCCAGGTGGGCTGCCGTGTGCCTTTTACTAAGGAGTGGCTTCCGTCTGGCCACTCTACCATACAGGCCTGATTGGTGGATTGCTGCAGAGATGGTTGTCCTTCTGGAAGGTTCTCCTCTCTCCACAGAGGACCTCTGGAGCTCTGACAGAGTGACCATCGGGTTCTTGGTCACCTCCCTGACTAAGGCCCTTCTCCCCAGATCGCTCAGTTTAGATGGCCGGCCAGCTCTAGGAGGAGTCCTGGTGGTTTCGAACTTCTTCCACTTATGGATGATGGAGGCCACTGTGCTCATTGGGACCTTCAAAGCAGCAGAAATTTTTCTGTAACCTTCCCCAGATTTGTGCCTCGAGACAATCCTGTTTCGGAGGTCTACAGACAATTCCTTTGACTTCATGCTTGGTTTGTGCTCTGACATGAACTGTCAACTGTGGGACCTTATATAGACAGGTGTGTGCCTTTCCAAATCATGTCCAATCAACTGAATTTACCACAGGTGGACTCCAATTAAGCTGCAGAAGCATCTCAAGGATGATCAGGGGAAACAGGATGCACCTGAGCTCAATTTTGAGATTCATGGCAAAGGCTGTGAATACTTATGTACATGTGATTTCTCATTTTTTTTTTTTTTTTTAATAAATTTGCAAAAATCTCAAGTAAACGTTTTTCATGTTGTCATTATGGGGTGTTGTGTGTAGAATTCTGAGGAAAAAAATGAATTTAATCCATTTTGGAATAAGGCTGTAACATAACAAAATGTGGAAAAAGTGATGCGCTGTGAATACTTTCTGGATGCACTATACTGTACGTCAACATCCAGCACTTTAGTCACATCATCCTACTAACTGCCTTTTGAGAAGCAGTAGTAGCTCATAATACCCATTTAAGAATACAATTTACATTTTTGTTAGTAAATCTAATCTGAGTGTCTAAAAAGACATATTTTGGTAGCTGTCTCTTGTGTTTTTTTTTTTTTTTTTTTTCTTTCTTCCATAATATATAAAATGACAATAAGGACATTCTTATGATGCAAATGCAATAAATCAATGGTAATTTAAACATATTAGCATACAAAAGGTTTTTGAATCACCAGCTTTTTTTTGAGGTTTGCTTATTGTCTTTGTAAGCAGTCTTTTTGGTGATGTCATTATGCAGCGTTGTGCAACTTTTTTCTTCAAAGTTAAGCACTTTTTAAATCCTTATTAGAGTTACTGTTCTTGAATGCGTAATGAAACTTAAGCAGTTCAGGGAGCTCTTAAGTGAGAATACTAACAAGAGAAGCTACTGCCCTGTTAATGGCAATGCTAAGACTTTGAAAGCCTCATGGGGGTACATGTCTTACACATCTAATACTGACCTTATCCTAAGTTTATGCTACTGTACTATCTGGCAGTTTATTTCTGTGCTCAGTTCATGTTTAAAATATCCAAGACAGTAAATTGCAATGTTCCAGCAAAGCTTCCCAGGCCAACCACTGAACCACAGGTAATCCAAGTTTACGAAGATTACACACTTATTTGACTAACAAATGTAGAACTTCAGCTTATGAACGTTTCTGAACATGTAAATGTTATAGTTGCTTCTTTATTGTGAGCTTTTTGTTGCATTCAAAAAGAAAAAAAGTTAAATTGAAATATTGATAAATATAGCACATTTTAAGTTGTTAATTATTCTACCATTGTGCAACATTTATATGCAGTGTTTCAAGATGTATGTTTTACCTTCAGTCTTATGTCATTGTAGGTGATTCACATTGAAATTTAACATTTAAGTGAGTGGCAGTGCTAAATGGTTTTTTGTACATTTTGAACATGAAATGTAATGAAAGAATTAAAGGATAAGTTTGGTATTTTTTTTAAGTCAAAAGTTATTTGTTTACAATTGTGGTATATAATTTGCAACATAAAGCTGTGCTATAAAATGAAATATTTTTTATAAATTAAAAAAAAAAAAAAAACAAGCTTGCTGTTGTGCTTTGTAATGAAGGTATAGGAAACTGGGGTCCAGTGTGAAAACAAAAGCACTCAAACGTAATATGATTGTGAAAAAATAACTGACTTGAAAATTTCCCAAACTTTTCCTTTAACTTGTCACTCCATTCACATTAATCAAATTTTGGACTGCAGGTTTCTGATCATTTTAATAATAATAATAATAATACATTTTGTTTATATAGCAGCTTTCCCTTTATGAACTGTGCAGGTTTAGCAAGTTATGTACAGGACATTCTCAGTAAATTATCATGTCACTGACTGAGCAGTATAGAAAAATGAATGTTACTGTGATATAGCACAATTAAATACTATTTGATTCACGTAACTTCTTTTTCCATCAACTAATGTTGGTGAGGATCCCTATGACTGTATACTGAACTGAAAAGATGAAGCCACCCTATTCCCAATAATAGTATTCTCATGCTAGCCAGTATAAACTTTCTTGTGTGCCTTGAAGTTTCTTGTAGTGGGCTGGTTCTGTTCAGTCAGTCACCAACTACACTCCCAAACACTAAGGAGGGCATCCTCCTTTAAAGCCACTCCAGATGGCAGCAGAAAATAATTAGCTCTGTTCCAATGAGCTAACATACTATTACAAGATACTGTTTTACCAGAGAAAGTTGCCCATGTTGGTTTGCTTCCTGCCTTGCACCCTGTGTTGGCTGGGATTGTTTCCAGCAGCCCCCCATGACCCTGTAGTTAGGATATAGCGGGTTGGATAATGGATGGATGGATGGAAGTTGCCCATGCTTTCAGTAGTACTGTTTGATACAGTGGAAGCAGAATTTCAAACATTGCATCACTTTGGTGGTTATTCTTACAACTGAAATTCTCAACAATGACCCTGGTGCACTTTAACTCTTCCATTTGGGGTAGCTGCCAACTCAGAAAAAAAGACAGGCCAAAGAAACGTTCTTTCTTTCTGGGAATATAATTTCAGGTGTCTCTCTTCTTGACTGCAGTATGCCACACTAGAAGTCATTCCAGTGTGTATTTGTCAGACATCAAAGTGCAAAATGCTAAAATTTAAGCCTTGGCATCCAAAACTCTATCTTTCAAGCCTTGTCTGTTCTGTCCAAGACAATCATGAACTGGAAAGCATGCATAACACACCACTAGTTGCACATTCACTTTGAATAGACTTTAATTTACCCCAAATATCCAAACACAGCAGTCTCCCTACAAACACTGGGACCAAATGGCATGTTTCAGTGTTCCTAAATCCTAATGCACTTGTCACACATTTAGAACATAAAAAGTTTGACAAATGAGAGGAGAACATTCAGTCAATCAAGATTTTTTGTTTAGCTTTTACCTGAGCTGTCCCAATATATCATTCAAATACATCTTAAAGGTTGTCAAGGTTTCCGGTTCAACTCCATGTGTCAATTGTTTGTTCCAGATTTCCACAACATTATGCATAAAGAAATGATTCCTGGCTTCAGTCCTAAATGCACATCCCTTTATTTTCCACTAGTGTCTTCAAATATGTGATTCACCCTTCAAATAGATTCAGCAGAATGTTTTCAACTTTTCAATGCCTTTGAGAATTTAAAGACCTAGATTAGGTCCCCATGCAATCTCATCTGTTAGGGACTAAACAGGTTCAGTTCTCAGAGCTTGTCAGAGTACAACATGCCCTTAGGTCCTGGGATGCACTTGGTTGCTCCCTGCTCTACAATAATAAAGTGCTAACATGTCTTTCTTGTGTATGGGGACCGGAACTGCACACACTACTTCAAATGTGGTCTTACCAGTGTATTACCAGTATATAGTCAAAGCATAATGTTTGTTGATTTATATTCATTAGTTTTTACGATATAACCTAATGTTTTATTTGTCTTTTTAATAGTTTCTGTGCATTGCTTAGCTGATGAAAATAATGTGTCGACATATCCCCCCAATTCTTTTTCAGAGATTGTTTCCTGTAGTAATGTGTTGACATATCCCCCCCAATTCTTTTTCAGAGATTGTTTCCTGTAGTACAATGTTTTCCATCTTGTATTTATAATTTACTTTCATTTTGCCCAGGTGTTGCAGGTTTCTGTGTTAAACTGCATTTTTCGAGTGTTCACCCAGTTCTGAAGCTTGTCCAAATCTTTTTGAATAGTTTGAAGTGCCTCCTCAGTTACTGTTATTACTCCAGTTTTAGTATCATCAACAAATTTCACAAGGTTATTAACAATATCAAAATCTGTGTCATTAATATGAAAATAACAGACATAGGACAGACTCCTGAGTGGCTCCACTGATGACGTAACTGCACATGGAGTATTCTGCTTTTATCTTTATTCTTCGTCTCCTACCAGTTAACCACCTTGAGATTCAGCTTTGTAGGTTACAGCTGATGCTTGCAGCTTGTAGTTCCAGAATTAATTTTTAAAGTCTAGGTAAATTTTGTCATATGCTTTAGTTTTGTCCATTATTGCAGCTGCCTGTTCAAATAATCTAAAAGATTGGTTTGGCAAGATCTTCCTCTCATAAATCCATGCTGCCTGTTATTTAGTATATTATTTTAATATAGGTACTTTCTGATTTATATCTTACTATGGTTTTCAGAATTTTGCATGGTATAAAAGTAAGACTTGTTGGTCTGTAATAACCTAGATCCATTTAGTCTTCCTTCAGTTAGAGTTGCATCTGCAATGTTTCAGTCCTCAGGCACTTTTCTTTTCTCAAGTGAGTGCTCAAAAATGTCTAAAAGGGTTTATAGGTGATGTCTTTCATTTCTTTTAATACAATTGGTAAAATCCCGTCTGGTCCAGGGGTTTTATTAGTCTTCATTGTTTTGTGGACTTGAAATGCACCTGACACTTCTATTTTATTATCTATAAACTCTAAGCTTGGTTTTTATGTCTACATGGGGCATTCCATTTTCCTTTATAAACAGTTGAAATATTTGTTCAGATTGTTTTTTTCCTTCATATTTTCAATTATTTCTCCTTTTGTGTACCTGACATTTCTTAAATTCTCTTTTATCATCTTTTTACCAGAGTAGTACTCAAAAAAATTGCTTGCTGTTTTGTTTTGGCTTCACTGGCAAATTATTATTATTATTTTTTTTTTGCGTTCCATGTTTTTCCGCTCCATAAATCCTGGTCCTCATGAAAAGTAACGCACGCGCCTGCTGTACCACCCAAACTCCTCCCAGAATTACGCCTCTTTGAATATGCAAATCAATATAACTAGCCCTTAAGCTCAGCGTTCTGTGAAAAGGCAATGGCAAAAGCACGGGGGAAAATGGAAGAATTTCAGTGAATACCAAGTGGAGGCAAGGAAAACGTGCAATTTTTTGGTTTAAACAGTGGTATAAACAACAAAAGGAAGTTGACTGAGTGACGTAGAGTGTCGGAGAAACTCGAAGCTCACGTTTACAAAGTCGCTCAATGCCCGAAATGAAAAAGAAGTTGTCAGATATCAAAGTCGCTGTGAAAAGGCGAGTCGTAGCCCACCGTCTGAGTGTCATATGAAAACTTATTAGGGTACAGAGAAAAGAAAAAAAAAATATGGACACAGTGAGCAAAAACCTCGAAATGTCAACTTTAATCTTAAAATTTCCACTTTAATTACATAGTTTTTTGTCATTAAAGTAGAACATCATAAACTTAATCTTTAAATCGTTTAATTTACTTGTTTCTCAAATACCATCGTAACTATAGTAGCACATTAAATGCTTTGTTTTGTATGTGTTCTATTATGTGGTCTATGTGTATGAATCACTTCATGCTTCTTAAACGGGCTTTCTCTTTCTCTGACTGGACACAGAATCCATTACATTCGTGATATTATATCTTTCTGAATAATTAAACTACTGAGATGTATACTTGAAATTTTCATGATGATAGGAGTTAAACCATGTTATTAAACATAGGAACACGGTGGCGAAGTCTTAGTAACGAGCTGGCGCCCCGTCCAGAGATTGTTCCTGTACACAACGCATGTTTAATTATTAACAATATAGATTATTTAAATGATGTTAACATTTTATCTGTATAATGTAATAAACATATTTTGCTGCATTTCATCTTAAAAATGACATCGTCCTCCTATCTAAATACGTGCTTTATGAAGTGGCGCAGGTTGTGCAATATTATAACTGTATTGCAAGTTTACAGTGAGGCAATTGTATAATAAGTACAAAGAGTTCTACAAGGAGCACTTGAGGGCACTGATTGAGTGTGTTTATAGTTCTTGGGATGAAACTGTTTCTGAACCACGATGTCACTACAGGAAAGGCTTTTGCCGTTTGAGACTAGTTTAATAAACAGCATGGCTGAGGCAGCATATGCTTGATGTTGTATACCGATAATTCTCTTTCCAATCAGATTGCACACTCAGATACAGTGGGATAAATAGTCTGCTGAGTGGTGCATTGAGAGGAACAATGCTAAAGCAGCTATGGTATTTGGAATAGTTTGGCCATTCCGTGGACCATTATATTGTTACAGGTTAATTACAATCAGATGCCTTAAACTAATAAACAATATGCGGTTAATTTCAGTGTATATGATAAAGCTGCGTCAGGGATGTGGGTCTAAAAAAAGAAAGGGAAACCACACTGGAACAATAATAAAAGCACTACTTGGTGCTGGGTGCCACCAGTTTGCCAGATTTGAGCGGAGAACTTGCGTACGCCAAGCATTTAGCTAGCATGAAAATATGTGTGGCTTTACGCCAAGTTTAGGTTTTATACATCGTGATGTGAGCGTGGAAACCAGGCTTACGCAACATTTTTGTACATACGCACCGTTTATACATGAGGCCCAAGGAGAGCACAAGGAAGAGCAGGTCAAAGGCTGGTGTTTAAATGTTCTAAACATCATGCAAGAAGCACATTACATGGTAAGCCTGTTCCTGCAACAGACAACCAATTACTTTGCCCTTGGTTTACTGCTTACCAGACGTGGCAGAGCAGCTATGGAGTTTCCTTTGCACTGCTTCCACTAGAAATGGCAAATCACCAGTCACAATGGTATGTGTATTTTCCCCATACTCATTATAACAAAATTTCCATTATAACTAAATATTTTTATGGTACCATGAAGTTTGTTAGAATAGGATTTCACCTGTATACTTCTTTGTTTTTTGTACACTTGCATGTTTTCCAAGATAACTTCAAATTTTACCATCTTATCAATGTTGCTTATCAATAACTTCTGGTTTTATTATTCTGTTTTTAAATCTTATGTTTTTGAAAAGTAGACAAGTGTTTCCATGTGTTGCGTTTGAAATAAATAGGGTGACAAAATAGTCATGTGCTATTAGCACAATTTCAATCTCCTATTTTATATTTCCGATAGGTACGTCCCAAAGTTTGGAAAGTTAAACCCTCCATGATTTCCATACCCACTAATATGCTATTTCCTAAAATATCAGGATCTGGCTGCCTTTTGCCTGGCAAACTCCAGTAATCAAATATCTGGATTTCATCCTTACTAACTTTACCCACAGTGATTCTGATGTGTTCCTGTCTTCTATTTTGAATTTTTGGGCCAAAATATATTTTTTCTCACATAGCACCACATCTCTTCCTTTCCTTCCTTATCTATTTTTACTGAAGCATATATAGCTACTAATATTATATTCCTCTCCATCTTTCTCATTTAGCCACAATGTGTAATTCTTGTAGTATTGCAGTTCCAAATCAATATTGTTGCCTCTAGTTTTTGCTTTTTCTTTCTCACATTAAAGAGTAAATTTCACAGGGTACACAGCCATGAGTCTATCCATATCCACCAAGCGCATCGTGGCAGGAATGGTAAACTCTCTTAAACCATCAAAAATTACTCACCCAAGCCTGCCAGTTTCAAGTCCCTGTTTGTGCTTACACAAAGCCCTGAAGATGTGCATTAACCAGAACACCTCTACAATAAATTAGTGCTTAAAGGTTTTTGGCTGGAAGTCATCCACTTCCACAGCTTTAGCACTGCGGAACTATTTAATCACTGCAGTTCCCAAAGCCTCAGAATTTATTCCAATTCTAGCCAGTGCTTCCAGCAAAGTTTTTTTCTAATAAAAGTATGTCCACTGGGTTTACCTCAAAGCGCTTCTTTGACATCTTGGCAATCTCTCCAGAAGAGGTTAAAATTTTCATAACCCTTCCAAAGAACAGCCTGAATAGTGTTCCTTCTATTGTCCTTGAATGGATTGACACAACCTGACTGAAACCTTCTCCATGGCCTTACGAAACTTATTTCACCAGTGCCCCAGCAGGTTTCATTCACCACTGAGTGAAATTTGAACACCCTCCTCCTAAAATCTCAAGGAAGGCCTTCCTCTTCCTCTGTGTTTTACCAATAAATAAATAC
Organism: Polypterus bichir lapradei; assembly: GCA_026402145.1. Lineage (NCBI taxonomy): Eukaryota > Metazoa > Chordata > Cladistia > Polypteriformes > Polypteridae > Polypterus > Polypterus bichir. Next base: position 1,399,406 of record JANRMT010062825.1, on the reverse strand, counting down.
ATTAAATAAAAATTAGCCTTAATTTTAATTAGAAGCAAGATTATCAGATATGGTATGATGGCCCTGAGTACAATCAGTGGAAATTTTAAAATAGGTGCCATGTGTGACATAAGAAGGGTGGCAACAGTTTGGTGTGTGCAAATATGGTGGGTACAAATGTAGAAAACATGTCAGTAACGCTGAATGGAAAAATGCTAACATACAGACATTGGACAGTGTTTTTTAAACATACTGATAGGAATTTCTTTAGATTATGTGGCTTTTCTAAGACATTTTTATAATTATTTTTGTCACAAAAAATCATCATTGCAGAAGATCACTTCCAGGTGTGGGTTTTGCCCGAATACCTCAATTGTAATTAAAATGCAATGAAAATTAGAAATTCTTTTTACATTATGCACACTCGGATACGCTCTGGATGCCTCCATATATTCTTAGAATGTATTTTCTGAGGTTGCAGAAAGCAGCCCTGGGTGATTGTCATCACATGCTTAATCATGCTCAATTACACTAAGCAGCTAACGTTGTTTTTTTAACAGTATGAAGAAGCTTGAATCTCTGGAGTAATCCAATTGGAATGCAAGTGTCCCATGCAAATTCTAAATGGTGGCGAATTGAGCTAGTACCCAAAAAACTGTGTGTGAGTATGTGTATGAAATTGTCTCCTATATCAAGGCACCATTGCAATGATCTGTGTCCAGTCCAGAGTAAGGTACAAACACATTCCCTGTCCTTGAACCTGACAATAAACGGTAACCACTTTGCCCAGCTGAGCTAAAGCAAAGTCCTTTCACTCAGTTACCTATTCTTGTGTTTACTGGCACATATTCATTTTATAATAGACTGTTCTAACTTTGTATTAGGAAATGTTACCCTATTTTTTCAGGGCTGCATAATTATTGCAGAAAATTCAGTGACATATTTCAAATCATTGCAGTTACCTTAACTTTAAAAAAATAAATAACTGCATAAAAACACTTTATTCTTTGCTTTGTCATTCTTTTCGTCTGATGCTAACTGATCTTCATGAAGACTAGTTAACTGCCAATTACATTTCATTTTACAGGGAACTAGAAGCACAACTTTATCAATAGCTTAGCACAAAGTGTACTTAAGCCCCAAGCTAGTTCACCTATTCTGTGTTGAATTGAGATTTGATTTAGAATTAAATCAAGACCCCAAGAATCAAAATTGCAACAAAGCGCAAGATTCCCTCCCCTAAAATTATGAAAACCTCTGTAGACATAATTGGTTCAAAAGGTATATTGCCTGAAAGACTTTGTTAAAAAAATACAGACCCGTTCACCCATATGATAACATCTCAACCACCAGGGATCTGTACATCATACATCATAGTCTCTCACTCACATTGGGCCATTTTAGAAATGTCTGTCTAACATGTAGTCTTTTAAATATGAGTGGAAGACTCAAGTGTTGAAAACCCATGACAGGTATTGGGGAGAATGTAAATACTTGAATTGCAGTCTGTCATGTAATTTTAAACCCAGTTTCTTGGAGGTGACAGTCATCACATTTAACCACTACATTTGCGTATCATACCCAACTCAAATCATTATTGGCCAGTGCATTCATCTTGTAAATAAGGCTGAGTATATTGGTAGAGAAAAAGGTTTATGGGGTTATTAATGTCATGTGTACAGATTTTAAGGAAATTCTTACTTGTATGTGCTAATCAACATGCAAAGATGTTGCCACCCTCCAGTTTCATGAGTAGTTAGTTTCCTACCTGAAAAATCTTAGTAAACAGATTACAGCACTCTTTAAACTTACAAGAAATATTAATTTATCAGATTTTGAAAATTTTTTATAAAATTAAATGCACTGATTATTCATGCCTAACAAATTGCTAAAGAAGTTATAATTGATCAGGGTGCACATTTGATTAGCACTACATCCATTATTACAAATGTATTTCTTTGGCATTTCTGTGTTATTCCGGACAATGAGTAGCTGTTAGAAGGACGGTGATATGCAATATTGTAGTATTTTATAGATACATCACTTCCAGGCTTAACCCATTTGTATTTTTGAAAGGATAGCTTGTGTCATTAGAGATATTGAATTACACTTAACCATGAGAGAGGTAAGGAAAGTCTGTCTTTACTCGTCGGGTATCATTATTTTCAGAAAAAGCTTGCAAGTACAGTATGTGCTTTCTTTTAAGAATATGAGTTTTCCATTGCATAACTTGATCAGGTTGTTGTGAATATAAAAGCAACTGCTCTTAAGAAACATTGTGCATAATGTTTTGTACGTAATATCAAAAATAACTACTTTTATATTCTTTTCAAGTTTGCTTTTACACCTAATAGAAATACATGTTACTTAAAGAAAAACACAATAGGAATTGGAATATTATTTGATTAATTGAATTATTGTTATGGTATCCAGACCTGGACTGAGTCATTTCTTGGACATGGTCTTACGAAGATGCAGTGCAGCTATTCGTGACTCTGTGCTAGACAAAGTGAGTTATAAAAGTGAATGTGTGCTCATTGTTATGATTAGAAAAATATAATATTAAAGAAAGCATTAGATGGGCTGTATTTTTAGTCATATGCTACTTTCTTAAATGTTCTGGAAAGTTTTTCACCACACTTTAACACTAAACTTGAGAGAGAACTTCATTGTGCTGTGCTGCTTTCTCAATATTCAGTTTTTCTTACATGTTAAGGGGAGTTATCACCACAGTTTAAGACTAAAATTGAGATAAAACGTCTTTGTTTAGGCTTGCAGTTCAGATGAAAATTCCCCTCCTGTAGTTAGAATCTTTAAACTCTGAATCTCTATTGGGATGTAAGTATGCTCAGATAAGTACAGTGTATTTACAGTTCATATATGTCTGTGAAATTAATATTAGCTCCCCAAAACATCTCAGTTAAATGCCATAAACACAGATCGTTTAATTTGCTTTAGTGGTCTATACAATGCTTAACAACATTGACAGTTTTCTTCTTCAAATATTGAGATGACAGTGAAAGTCATTTAATGCTGTTATTGTTGACTGCCTTGAAGAAATAAACTTTATTGCTTTCAGCATGAGAGTTCCTCTGTGAATAAATGCAGACATGTTTATAGCTGTGTTCTCTGGCTATATTAAAACCATAACAGAAATATGTGTTGGTTTTCCAAGGCATCACTTAATTAAACTGTCATTTACAAATTCCTTGTGTATCAATTTTGACTCGGTAAGCAAACCGTTTTTTCCTCTTTCTTTTTCTAATTGTTAAAGGTGCTAATGTTTGTAAATTATTTGGTTGAATATAAATTCCTAATCTCAGAACACCCTGTAATTATATGTGCTTAAGATGTATTTAATACAGATTAAGTGTAAAAAGAAAACAACAAGAATTTACAAGAATGTGTATACTGTGGAAAAATCATATTACACTAAAATGTTTATTATCATGCTATTGAGTAAATGGTTAAATATTATTTGATTGACATTTTCTTCTCTGACATGAAAGAAAACACAAATTTAACAGTGTTTCTGCTTTACTTAGAAAAAGAGTAAGATTTAATCATAATATAGTACTGATGGGAAAAGAAATGTTTTTCTGCAAAGTCCATTCTACTTGCTACTGTAGTAACTGCTTCAACAGGTAAAAAAAACACTCCTGGCTAAAGCAGCATGTTATTGCAAGCCTAACACAGTCAATCTCAATTAGCAAAGTAATTTAATGCTGCTACTTGACCTGGCTGCATGTCTTAAAGTATGAGTGCCAAATGAGTCATATGGAAGTGCTTCCTTCTATTCCTTTTTCGCTCAGCCTTGTACATTTGGCGAGATGTATGTTACATACTTGCTAATTTCATATTTGACTGAATTTCTGAATCATATCATTTTTGTGTAGGACTAAACATGTAATGTATGTATAGTGCAGTATAACAGAAGAGTTGGGCAGCACTAACATGCTGGGTAACATTGCTTGTTGCCTCACCACTCTAGTGTCCTTGGTTTGAAACTTTCACTTTAATTTTGTCTGTGGGCTTTGCATGTTCTTACGATATCTGTGTTGAATTTCCTCCAGATACTCTGGTTTTAATCTTTAATTTTAATATTTTAATTTGTGACTCTAAACAAGTGCCATGAGAATGGGTCTTGCTATAAACTGACTGATTCTTCCAAAAGCTTAAAATAACCCATCTCCTGACCAAAACCACCAATTCTGAATTGTATGAAACAAATGTCAGAATATTAGTATATTATTTGAGTGCAGGTTTTCTTTCTAAATTCAAAGAGCAAACATTGGAGCTAATTAAATATAATATGTTGAGCTGTATGACTCCAGGTGTTCAAGTACTAGGCTCACAGGAAAGGATTTACTCTAGATTAGATTTGGTATTTTAATCACACATAATGCTCTGTGTAATGCACAGCTCTTCTGCACACTTCTAGGTAGTTGGTGTTTTTTAAAATGCTATCTCTCATAGTTTTTCCCTGTAGTTGGCTACACTGATGTATAATGTACTGCTTGCAGACAGTATCAATTGTTTCAGTGCTGAATCTTAGCATTCAAACTCCACACAGAAAGCACCCCATTGGAAAGAAAGGCTCAGGATTAAGTGCTAAGCAGTCCATAATTGTTATGGTAAAATAACCCCACAGTATTTTCACAGTTTGGTTATTAAAATGGTTACCATAACAATAATTTAATGGGTTTGTGCTTGAAAGTATTTTATGTCAGCATGCTGTTATCTTCCATTTGTCTGTATGTTGGAAAGGTCTAAAAACTGCTTGTCTAGGCTTGAAAAAAACCCGAGATACTCAAATGCATATGGGTGAGTATTCCTTTGACTAGATTAAAAAACGTAGATATTGGATAGGATTCGTAAGTTGTGTTCATTTAAGAGCAATATAGTTCAATGCCTGATTTGTGGTTTCAAGAAGAAACCACAGAGAGATTACTTCTGTTTTCTTATGCGTGTTGTATTTGGTAATTGTTTCCTTATGCCCTTCATTATAGCTGTATATACACAAGATTTTTGTATTGTGTTTTACTTGGCAGTTAGGTTTTCTTCACTCTGACTACATTGATAGTATTGCATATTATTATACCAGACTTTTTGTCGTTTATTTTGGCTTATTTGTTTTTTCATTTCATTTTTCCTTTTATATTTACCTATATTCAGTATTTGTGTACAAGATCCTCAGAACCTTCTTTTTTTGGGTGCAAGTGTTGTTAAGTAAGAATTGTGGCAGTGAAAGGAGTTGATTAAGTTTCATATTCACTTTTCTATGTGAATGTTTTTTCCATATTACCATTTTAGGATATGCAAAAGATTTTTTTTCTCAATTTTGATGTTATTTTTATTATAAATACATTGATTAAAACAAATAATAAACACTTCAACAGGTATAAAGGGTTTGAGATTCACAAGTTGTCTTTTAATTGTGACAATGTTATTTTGACAATGAAAACCATAGATTTGTAACAGATTCCTTTGACACCTTCTGCAAGCCATCTTCAAGAAGTACAGTAGATATTGTGAACTTGAATGGCATTTTATTCAGCCTTGCTTGCAAAGACCTTTTAGACCTACTGCATCTGTAAGTTCAAACGTTGCAAATATTTATACTGAATATTTGGGATCAGTAACTAAAGAGAGTATTTTATGAGACTGACAAACAAAACATTAAATATACTGTCTTAAATCAGAGAAGGACTTCTTGAAGTGATGAAAGTGGGACAGCACATAATTCATTTTTACTTTAAATATTTAGGCATGTACTTTGAAGAGTTCTGCTTTATATCAGAGCAACCATTGCATTTCACAAATGAGTAGTAATAGCTGTATTGTCAGGACTACAGAATACAGTAACATTCTTACTTGCATGTAGAACATACAACACATTTCTGGTCTCTGGTGCCATGTTGGTCTTTATTTTATAGAACAGAAAACTGTAAATAGGTATAAGGTGTGTGTGGTTTTTTTTTGCTACATGAGTATTATTTAAGTGAATGATTTTAAATCATTTACTAATGATTACATATTTTATTCAGTCAATTAAATTTAATTAATTTGTTAGTTCTTTTGGCTTGATGTTGAGAGCAGGACTTAAATCTTTAAATTGGGAATGCCACATTATGGTTAAAAGGCAGATTTTTAAAAGCAATAGAGAAGAGATAAGAGTGATGCAGCAATAATAGTGTACTGTGTTGTAGTTCCAAAATGGAACACAGTATAAGGAAAAATAGCAAATTACATGGACACATTCATGATCAGTGAATGATTTTGTATTTGATATGAAAATAGAAGAATGGACAAATATAAATGAATGCTTTGAGTTTGAGTAAAATACAAAGTTTTGTGTTTTTTTTATTTTGAAAATAAAATTCTTGATCATATCTATATTTCTGTCAAAACAAATGAACCTTTTGTAACAGTTAAGTTAAATATAAGTAATGCATTTTTCATCTTCTTTGTATAGGCATGGTGCCAGTGATGTAAACAAGATTGATCTTCTCCTTCTCAGTTAAAACATGAATGAGGTACAGGCTACTGTGGAATTTTCAGTGGAGCTCCACAAGTTCTATAATGTAGACCTGTTCCAGAGAGGGTAAGTTCAACACCCCCAGCCTTATTTATTTCTTTAAACTATATGTGCAAAGAACACTTTTTCTTTTGTAGATTTCTATGTTGTTGATGAGCAACTTATCATGCTATACTCAGGCACCCATGTTTGGTAGTTATTTGATTGTCTGAGAAGGTACTTAAGATTAAATGAATTAATAAATGTATATATGTATGGGAAAAATGATCAGATGGCTATGTTTTAATGTATGATTTAGTGGGAATATCAATAAGATTGTATATTTGTCCCGGAAAAGGGGAATCGCTAAGAAATCTTTGCATTTTTCAGCAAGACTGGAACAGGTAAGAGAAATTCAATCATTACAATAGTCTCATAGAAAATGTTTACACAGACAGCTAACCCTCGTAAATCCAGTAAACTCTGAAAACAATTTCTTCTAGGCAAAAGGTTCTGAACAGTTTAACTGATGCTGGTGACTCATGGGTTGGCCAAAATAGTGCAGAACAGACCTAGAATGTCTAAAATATGGTTAAGTCCATAAAGTCCTCAATGGCCTATTAATTGTAAACACATTCATAATACACATTGAAAAAGATATGACGTGTACAACGCCAGCAGTGACATTTTCAGTCTGCTAAGTTTAACAGTAACAAGCTGACGTTACACAAAAATTAAATGGTGCAAAGGGAGAATTCACAACTTTTGAGTCTGTGTGCAAATAATTTTGTAGTCCTCAAATAAACACTTGCTGCAAGGCACTAAGAATTTGTTCAACCTTCAACATCCTCATTACCATAAGATTTTAAATCCAAAATAATTTGGGCTAGCACACTGGTAACCATGCACTGCTGTATCTGCTATGGTTGCTGTCAATGTTGAAGTCACAAACCAGTTCCCTCATTTTGATCTTGAGTCTGTTATTACTAATAATGTCTGATCTTTTCTTTACAAAAATATTTTGTGCTGAAATAAGTGGGGTTTATCAGATGCAATAACATCTGCATTTTAAAGAATACACATTATAACCTTAAACGTCTTACAAAAATCAAATTCCCTTTAGCTTTCTGTGGGGGGAAAATGCCAGTGCTTCATTTTTCTATTGCTTAAATAATAAGTAGCTGTGTAATGCACTGATGCCTAAAGGCACAAGTGTTCCCAACTTCCATTTAGCACACATGTTAAAAATTTTATTCTTCAATATCAGCAAAACCCAGACTGTTAAACTTATTTTATTAGTCATAGTAGTATTTTTCCCCTAGTTAACTTCTAATTTATACTTTATGGATATGTATGAATGTCTCTTCTCTGCATAGATCATAGCTGAATGGACAAAAAAAATACTTGACATAATGATACTGTGAAAAAGATAATCTTGGAACTGTAAGCATTCACATTGAGAATGATCCAGGATGGTAATGAATAAAGCTATTCTGGTGCCACCTCAGGACTTATTGAGGACTGTTTAAACTAGTTAGGGATGTGGACATAGTATGTACTGATAGCATTCACTTAGAATTCTAAGTATTAAGTAAAAAAAGTAAGGCGTATGTATTACTTTTCCACACACTACCAGGTTGGTGGTGTCCTTTGACAGAGGTGGTTAGTCACTCACTGTCACTACACTCCTTTTCTGCCACAGAGTGTTGAAGAGTCAGACACTCTCCATTACAAACACCTTGTCTATTTGTCTGGCTTAATACTGCCTCTACAGTTTGCTCTTTTAAATATGACGCCAGTTTTCTTGGCTGCCAGCAATTAGTATCTTTTGAAAAGCCCTGGATTTACTCCTGCTGCCCATTACTTTTTGCCTTAAATTTTACTTAAGAGTTGACTTTTGATTTAATAATTTACCGACGCTGGACAGTATCACTAATTTGATGAACAATGTTTTAAAGTGATCTGTAGCTTTAATAATGATGTATAAAAGCTGTGATCAGAAGTTGAAAGATTTTAATTGTAATCACTAGAACTGGAATCTACTGTATAATGAAGTCACTGGCCATTTCGGAAGGACTTTTTTTAACATGACAAATTGCTTTTTCAAGTTCTTCGTGTTCTGATAAACCCATATTCTGTCTTTCCTGCTGCCTCAAACACCCTGTCAACAGACACACTTCATTGTAGATGAGTAAACTTGGGGAGGGCATTGCGTGTACGACTAGCAATGGATGAATAATCTCATAGTTAATGGTAATGAGGTTAAAGAGTCAATGATCGGCCATTGTAGATGCAGGAATTCTAGCGTAGCGACAGGGGTTGTGAATTTTTTATACCAGACTCAATTTTTCTCACTCTCTACAAGTGAAGCATAGTCAAATTAATTGGATTTGATAAAAATGTTTAGGTGTTGCTTTAAAAAATTGAAATCCAGAAAATTAACAAAAGTCATATGTGTTAACTATGATTAACCAGCAGCATTAAAAATGGCATAAGACTGTACATGCCTGTGATTAGCTGTGATTTTCTGCTGTGCAACAAAGTGGCTCAAAGGCACATGGTAGGCTCTGAAAAATACTGTACAGTGATTCAACAGAATATAAAAACAAAAAAACAACTTATGCTTAGCCCATTTTGTAGGGATTTCCACATCCAGTAAGAGCTGTTCAAATCTACTCAATGCAGCATCTTCTGGTGTGTCTTTTCTGACATCATGTCCAGACCCAAGACACTGTAGCAGTGCTCTGACGAGCTGTTATTTGAGGACTGTAGTTTTTTTTTTTTTTTTTTTCTCTCCCCCTATTTCTGTTGCTGCGTTTAATGGAACACAGTTGCACTCACTCTGTACTTAATTAACTCTTAATTGCAATTTGTACTTCCTGTACATGGCAATTAATAGACTGAGTAGGGCCATTTTAAATACTTTAGAGTTGCCTCACTATTGATTAGAGGACAGACATCCCCTCTAGCAGATGCTATAATAAAAAATTTACCAGCTACATAAATTTCCCTTTTTATTGTATTTTTGTACAATTTTGGATTATATGAGTGTATTTATATTTTGCTACTATTATCATGATCATTATCTTTTTAATAGCAAAGGAAATTATGCATTATGTAATGCATCCTTACCACAGCACCATCTTGCATCTAATGTAAAGTGTAGACTTTTTCCTACAGTATTTCTTCCGTGTGGGATTCATTCTTTGACACTGCCATTCCAGAACACAGAATTCCTTTAATTTATTCTTTGTTTGATTTGCTAGAATGTTCAGGATTATCGATATAACAGTAAACTCATTTGTGGCTCATTTTCTGCTCATTCATATTGTACAAGATAATGTTTTCATGACTCTAAATCTTGTACTTCTTTCAGTAATGGCAAGTCAACTAAGTCCATGAAAACAACCTGAAATCAAAATCACTCCCCCTAACACTATGTATGGAAGGAGAAAGATAATTGTTTTAATGGTGTGTTGTGTAGGTTTTTGTCAAGTGTGATTTTTTTTTTTTTCTGAAAGATCAATTTTAATTAAAAAAAAAATGATTCCCACTGTGAAAAGTGAATGTTTAATTCATCAAAAGGATACACATGCTTTAGCATCTATATCTATAACCAGATGTTTCCGGACGTGTTTTTTTTTTTTTTAAAAACCGTGATGCCCCTTTTTTGTGTAGGTAAAGATTTTTTCCTGACTTTTCTGTGAATGTCAGTTTGATTTACTCATCTCTGAGCAGCCATCTCTCACTATGGTAGACTTGTGTGTTCACGTGTTAGCAATGCATTTTTGTAATTCATTTTCTTTTTCACCATTGCAGCCTGCAGTAAACCTATTTTAGCGTCAAGTTGCTGATAATGGGCAGTTGAAAATGACTGGTTAGTGTTTTTTCACCAGAAAATGGCCCTGTCTTTTTCTGTTTGGTGTATAGCTTTGAGATTACAATCCTCAGATTAAGAACTGAGGCTGTACATTTTTTTTCATTCTGTAGAAACCTGCATTGGAAATAATTTTGTAGGATGTGCCTGCCTCTGGAACAAAGTTAGAGGATGCTGCTTCTTTTCTTTTAAATCTGTTCTATGTTTATTTTTGATCACATCCTCCTATAATCTGTTATCTGTTACACATGTCCGGTAACCCAAGGTTTTTAAGATTATCTTCCTGTTCTGTACCCATTGTTTTTTTGCTACACTTTCCAATACTATTTCCTTTAGTTCCTTCCACCTCTTAGTAAATATCCGTAGTTGTCTACATTTTAGGTAATATGCAGAATTTTATTTTTAATGCTCAAAATGTTTGTTTCGTATAACAAAAAAGAAACTATATTGAATAAAAAGCAGGTTATATTTTTTTTTTATTATTTTTTAATGTTCAAAACAAGAATTGGGTTGTTTGACTGCAGTTAGACAGAATCTTGGGCCTTTTAAAAGCACTATCAGCAGACCAGTATCCTAAAATTATCTATACAGTACATAGATATAAATTAACTTAAACAGTCTGGCAGATTAAACTGGCCTGTAATTAAGGTAAAAGTAATGTATGTTGCCTTTTCAATGATCCTAACATCTGTTTGTATTATAGTAACAAGAGTGTAGAATACATTCAAGGATGTAACTTTGGCCTTGAATATGCATACAGCAAGTTAAAGTCAGGCTAATGTTTGATTGGAACAGAGTGTCTTTATGTCATATTCTTAGGTGACTTCTCAGTAGTATACTACATAGACAGTGGAGAGAAGGAAGAATATAGAAAGATCTTGGAAGACTTTGTAACAAAGTTGAGGGACCATCCACCAGCAAACAAACATCACTAAAATACAGGAGCTGTTGGTGGACTAAAGCTAATATACCAGGGTCACCCTGAGATTAGTTACCATAATCTGTAAATGCGTCACCAAGTTATATAAAATACTTTGGTAGTCTAGATTGTATGGAAAACACAAACCTACGAAGGTCTGTTCTGACCTATAAAAAGGCTAGAATGGGCTCTAGTCCTTTAATTTGTGTGACCTTGCTGTTAGGGATAGTCTGCTAGTCTGTAGCGGTTGGTGTTTAGTTCAGCACTCTAGTCACTTAAAGAAGCAACATCATCTCAGGGGATGACATATGCCTGAATAAACAGAAGCAAGAAGACCAGCTGTATTACAGGATTGATCCTGGCCACCTTGGATACAGTGGCAAAGGCCATTACTGTTCATCATTTCCTTGGGATTTTGTACCAAAGCACATTTACCACCATCTCATCCTACCATTTTCTGCTAAGAAGTGTTGCTGGAGATATGTTTTGCTTTCTATCAGTAACCATTCAGACTTTATAGTACCTATTCCCACCTTTTTACCAAAGCATGTTATGATAGACACATTAGCACCAGAATAATAGATTAGATTAGATTTTATACTTCTTTAAAGATAAGGTATAAATGTAAATGTACACTGGGCATATTGTTTTTACAGTTTTTAGGGGCACCTAAGGAAAGTTAAGTGTGCAATGGGAGAAAACATATAATGATCCCCCAGGGATAAAGATGGTCGTCATGCCAAAATGTGTCAGGGATGCCACACTTTCCTTGTTTAGAGAACTTGATGGCTGATAATAAGATTAATGGCCTCCTGGCTAATAGAGAGCAGTCTCAAGCTAGGAGGCTAAACAGCAAGATGCCTCTGTAAGTCGACTGGTTGGGGGTAGGATTCCATTTGCATTTACCAGTCAGTCTAAGGAAAAATAATTTAGGAAGAACTGAAGGAGTCCATCTACCACATCTGTCTGTACTTGTTGATGTATTGGGCGTTTATTTACCATATCAGTATCATCTGAGTAAGAATCATTGAAAATGGGTTTACTCTCTCTATGGAATGCCTTATTTTGGGTGTGATATAATGTATAGTAGTTACTTTATTTGTACATTTTTACATTTTATCAAAAAAAAGGCTATTCCATTCACTTATTATAATGTTTACATTTATAACTTAACATTTTCCCAATAACAGTTATTCCAAGCACTGATATTCTTTTCAAGCTGTGTCTTTGTTTTCAAAAAGCAATATGAAAACTCTTGGCAATTCATTGAATAAGATGCAGAATATCCTACATGATTTTTCTAACGAGTAACATAAAAAAGGTTATTTTAAAGAGTGTAAGTGTAAGATTGTATTGGCATAACTGAGCCATGTTTAAACCTAGAAAGAACAGAGTGACATTTAAATGAACAGAAACCCCTCCTGTTTTTTATTGAATTGTTGTGTGCAGTCTTAGTTTGTTCATTTTTCTTTAAAAAATGGTTGAAATTATCTTACCATATTTTTTACACTTAATATATAATTTGTTTTTACAGTTTTTATCAGATTCGTTCAGCTTTGAAGGTGCCTTCCAGAATTCCTCACAAAATAGAAGCCAGTTTACTACGTGCTGCAGGTTAGTAATATGTCTTTATATTATAAGGAAAGTGTGCCTTTTATGTGTGTTGTACGTTTTTTCCTCCAGTTTCTTCTTTAGTATAGGTGTTTTTTTTGTTGTTTAATAAAGATTCATGATTGAACACAATTAAAGAGATATGGCAGTTTTTTCTCCATCACCTGTAGATAACAGTGTAAGTTCTTTGAAGTTTCAATAAATTTGACAGTATAGTTTTCAAAAAAGTTATTAAATTTTGCATCTTGAGAGCATAACACACAATAAATATGTAGTGCTGTAACAGCAATATACTGCTAAGAAAATGTATGTGATCCAGACCAGTGTTCATCCAAATAAATACCTCTTTAACATACATTGGCAGAAGTTGACCAAATGCATTACTCTTAAATGTATCTAGTCATTAGATCATATTTGAGGTTTCAAATGAAATGATATGAAATATGCTTTATATATTTTTTTTAATTTCTAGTGTATTTTGTTTAATCTTTAACCTTTGTTCAAGCATGTTTTACACATCTGTTGAATAAGCACAGTTATTTCAGTGTCTTCCGAGAGAGGATTATTAAAAAAGATAAGGTTTTCATTCTGCATAATTTGAATATGCTTATTAAAATCAGTGAAATAGTAAAGAATTCAAAAGTGCATACATAGTAATATGTGGACTTTTAAATTAAATTTAAGGCATTACATTTGGCTGTTTTCTGGTTCTGTATTCCTTTTCTATTGTTTTCATTATAACTCTGGCCATTAGCCATCTGTTAACTTTTTGAATTTTTTTTTTTTTTTTTTTAATTACTGCGTGCATACCTGCTGTCAGATTTATGTTACTGTTTATAGTGTTTAAGGTTTCTAGCCTAGCACCCAGTGCTGTTGAGTTTAGAGAGAGACTTAATCTCACAAGATTCTGTCTTTGAAGTTTAACAGTTATGCTTTTGCGTAATAGCAAAAATTACTCTTTCTCATGGGAACTTTGAAAAAATTCCACTGTCAAACAATTCAGTGTGGCACAAGTATCAGTGTGGCACAAGTACCAATCGTACTCACTGTCTTCAGGAGTTTTCCTCCAGATACCTTGTTTGAATGTATACCTTTGGACATGAAAAGCTGTAGTAAAACACATTTTGTTTAGATATGTATGCCAAGTTATGTGAATAATAAAGGGATGAAATCTGAACTATTTGAGAAATTCTGTTGTATCCCATAAGAGCAATTAAACATAAATTTTAATTAAATTCTGAAATGCTTTGCTGTTTATAAACCATTTTTAATGCTGTTCTTTACTAATTTATGCTTTTGGTATTCTGTTCATCAAGTTCAGTCCTGGAGTCCTCAGTGTTGTTGGTTTTTGCTCCATCCAGTTTCCTAATCAGGGAGTCATTTTTCCTTTAATTGACCTTATTGTTTAACTAGCTGCTGATTTTTATATTTTACTTTGCATTCACAAATATACATTAGTATAAAATATACATTTCTAAGAAACTTGAAAATATTTTCAATTTAGCCTCAGTTTTAAATTATTAACTCCCTTTAGTCATTTTTCTGTTAATTCACATTTTTTTCAGTTACCTCCCTTAATTGTATCCTAATAATTAACAAAAAGTGGAGTAGACACCAGGCCAGATATCAAGGAATATTGTAAGGCTACAGCTGCTTCAGTTTCACACCTACTATCCAATAATAGCATAAATAATCAGAACACCGGGATAATGGAATTAAAACCATGACAATTACGAATGAAAAAATAAAAGATTTAAAGGAATAAACACTGTTATATTCATGTAAAAAGACATGAGTGCTTGGCTTCAAAACATAGACACCGTGGGATTTCAGTTTCTTGAATTAAGGTAGGAGCCCAATTAAAAGCAGAGGTTTTAGCCTCAGGGATCACTCAGACTTGAACTTAAGATTCAATGCAAGGAAAAAAGGATGTATTGGCACCTTAAAATAATTTCATGGTGAATTCTGAATGTCATCCTTGACAACTTGAACCACAATGTACATAATTTCAGTGATACTTGCGCAAAGCTATTACATTGTTTTCTAAACTCGTGTGCTAAGTACAGTAAATTAAGGTGTGAACTAAAAATATTTGTCTTTTAGGTCCAGAACTTGCATTTCCAGCCAGTGTCCATGATTCCATCATATGCAGCAAAACATTTCAGATTCTTTATAAAAATGAAGAAATAATTGTAAATGATGTTATGATCTTTAAAGTGAAAATGCTGCTTGATGAAAAAAAGGTAATTTTTGGGTTAAGTTTTTTTTTATTCTTTTTTGTAAATTTTTTTTCACATTTTAATTAACTTTTTTATTTTGAATAGATTGAAGAGTCTTTAAATGAAATGGATTTTCAGCTTTCATTAGACCTTCATTTCACAGATGCCGACTATTCGTAAGTATTGAAAAAGGAAAAAAGGATAATTTTGTTAAAAACATAAAATTCATGAATGCTTGCAAGAAACCTCATTTTCGGTGTTCTACAACACATAGTTTGTCATAAATGGCCATGTACTTAAATACAAGTGTGTTTTCACATTTCATGTTAATTGATATATTCAAAGCTTAGAAATAAAATAATAAAGCCTTCCTTACCACAGTCCACTATTTGCCTGTTCAGTATCAGTAAATATGCTTTCTGAGAAGGTCTTTTCCTCCTTTCTTTCAGGCCTGATGATCTGAGCACACTCCAGCTGATAAGCAACCGCACACTGAAATTACACTTTAGCCTACACGGTGGTCTTCATCATCATGTCAATGTCATGTTTGATTATTTTCATCTCTCTGTTGTATCACTAGCAATTCATGGATCTTTAGTTGCACTACATCAACCACTGATTAGGTAAGGTAAATACTATAGACAAAAATGATATTAACCCTGAAGGAAATTCCCAAATGTTTTATCAAATGTTTATGTTCTGCATCATACAACATTGTGAAGTGTTGAAAATGACATCTCAAAAAGTTTAAAACCATCCAGGCAGTAAGGAGACTTATCAGAGAGCGTAATGGCAGGTGGCAATGTGACCTTATACAACACTGTCTGCAGCAGTTCATTGGGATCAGTCTTTTGCTGAAGGTACTCTGTTTAGTTGTTACGGTATGCAAAGGGTAAGTGCCATTGTCCATGATGGCAAGAAGTTTAAGTGCAGTACAAATAAAAATGCTTGCTTAGACAAAATCAACATTAAAATCCTCATTCTTTTTGAGAAATTGAAGTGTTTTGAATTATTTGGAAAACTAACCTGTTGTATGGTGCAGGATAAAAATTTCATTGTCACCCATTCACTGCCAGTTGATTATTATTTCATTACTATTTTCAATTAATTGAATTGGACAAAAGGTTACTATAAAACTGTATCTGAGGAGTTATCATGATTCTGCAAGTTGTAAACTAAAGTAAACAGGGACAACAGCATTATGTCAGTTTAACAGAAGTTTTTATAAACGTCAAAACTGCTTGATGATTTGTGGATCGCATTACATGTCATACACCCTTCAATTCATTTTGTGCACCATGTTATTGCCAAAATATATTTTAAATAGGATAAAGCCTATCCTAGTAGTGTCAAGTGCAAGGCAGGAATTTGTGCTAGAGAGCAACAGCAAAAGGCATATAATGAATACATACTGTACATAGATTAAACGGGTAGTCAAAAAATATTTTGCAAGAGCGCATCAGGCTTATTTGGTTTTTGCTTACATAACCACGAAGATGTCCAGGCACTCATGGATAGGCTTTTTTAAGGTGGCATTGTTTCTATTTTAATTATGTTAGTTTACTAAAATATCCTACATGGGGAGCTGAATAGTTTTGTGTGTTCTTATTCAGTATTATATTATTTAAAATGTTTTTGCTTCCAAGATTTTGATTTAAAAAAATATCACTGGCTGAAAATGATTGATGTAAGTTTTTCTTACCTTTTAATGATAAAGAATGACTGGTTTGACTTCACACCCTTGTCAGGAACGCTTAGTATGATATACTTAAACACTAAACAGTGACATGAACAAAGGTCCTATCTACTGCGTGGAGAGAGATGTCCATGTTATTTGTCTTACCCAGCTTAGGTGTTGATTGTGAATTCCTCTCTTGTAACACACTTATTTCACTGAAGTGCTGTTTTACTAGAATATAGAGTCATATGAAAAAGTTTGGGAACCCCTCTTAATTCTTTGGATTTTTGTTTATCATTGGCTGAGCTTTCAAAGTAGAAACTTCCTTTTAATATATAACATGCCTTATGGAAACAGTAGTATTTCAGTAGTGACATTAACTTTATTGGATTAATAGAAAATATGCAATATGCATCACAACAAAATTAGACAGGTACAGAAATATTACATCAATACTTAGTTGAGCTGTCCTAGCAAGAAAAGGGTGTCACTCAAACACAGTTACCTGTTCATTGACATATCTACATTAATTTCTAAGAGTCTACATAGTGTGTATGGTCTATAATTATTCAGAAGAGACTGGTATAGACAACATACAGTCATGTGAAAACATTAGGACACCCTTTGAAAGCATGTGGTTTTTTGTAACATTTTTAATAAATGGTTATTTCATCTCCGTTTCAACAATACAGAGAGATTAAAGTAATCCAACTAAACAAAGAAAACTGAAGAAAAGTCTTTTCAAGATCTTCTGTAAATGTCATTCTACAAAAATGCCTATTCTAACTGAGGAAAAAGATAGGACACCCT